>PVIJ01003686.1:110377-129995 GCA_004024925.1 Scalopus aquaticus
GATCAAAGAAGAAATTAAAAAATACCTAGAAATGAATGACAAAGAAGACACAACTTTCCAGAATGTTTGGGACACAGCAAAAGCAGTATTAAGAGGGAAATACATAGCAATACAGGCTCACATCAAGAAACAAGAAACAACTCAAAGAAACAATCTAATCTCCCACCTCAAAGAACTAGAAAAGGAACAACAGAAAAATTCAAAGGCCAGTACAAGAAAGGAAATAATAAAAATCAAAGAAGAAATGAATGAAATGGAAATAAAAAAACAATACAGAAGATCAACAAAATCAAAAGCTGGTTCTTCGAAAAAATAAACAAAATAGACAAACCTCTAGCAAGGCTCACAAAGGAAAAAACAGGAGAACACACAAATAAACAGGATAAGAAACGAAAGAGGAGAAATTACAACGAACACAGCAGAAATCAAAAGAATAATCAGAGATTATTATAAACAGCTATATGGAAACAAGTTCAACAATCTAGAAGAAATGGATAAATTCCTGAATCAACACAGCCACCCAAAAATAGGTAAAGAAGATATAGAACACCTAAACAGGCCAATCTCAAACGACAAAATTGAAGCAGTAATCAAAACCCTTCCCAAAAACAAAAGCTCGGGACCAGATGGTTTCATAAATGAATTCTATGAAACGTTAAAAAATGAACTAATCCCTATATTACACAAGCTCTTTCAAAAAATTGAGAAAGAAGGAGTACTACCAAACACATTCTATGAAGCAAATATTACTCTAATACCAAAACCAGACAAAGACAACACAAAAAAAGAAAACTACAGACCAATCTCCCTAATGAATACTGATGCAAAAATATTTAACAAAATCTTGGCCAACAGGATCCAACAATGCATCCAAAAGATAATACACCACAATCAAGTGGGATTTATTCCAAGGACACAAGGATGGTTCAACACCCGATAATCAATCAGTGTAATCCAACACATCAACAAAGAGAAAAATAAAAACCATATGATCATATCAATAGATGCTGAGAAAGCATTCGACAAAGTGCAACATCCATTTATGATAAAGGGCCTTGAAATACTTGGAATAGAAGGAACATTCCTTAACATAATAAAAGCCATATACGACAAACCCACAGTTAATATTATCCTCAATGGTGAGAAGCTGAAAGACTTTCCCCTGAAATCAGGAACAAGACAAGGATGCCCACTCTCACCATTTGCTTTTCAACATAACACTTGAAGTCCTAGAGAGAGCAGTGAGACAAGAGAAAGACATACAAGGAATCCAAATAGGGAAGGAAGAAATTAAAATGTCACTATTTGCAGACGATATGATTATATACATAGAGAACCCTAAAAACTCCATAGAAAAACTACTCAAAACTATAGACCAATTCAGTAACGTAGCAGGATACAAAATCAATGCACAAAAATCAGTAGCCTTTCTATACGCAAACACTCAGTCTGAAGAAGAAGAAATTAAAAGAATTATCCCCTTCAAAATCGAAACCAAAAAAATCAAGTACCTGGGAATAAACCTAACAAAAGAGGTAAAGGACTTAATACAAAGAAAACTACAAAACGCTGTTAAATGAAATAGAGGAAGACACAAAAAGATGGAAAGACATCCCCTGCTCATGGATTGGAAGAATCAACATCATCAAAATGGCCATCCTACCAAAAGCAATCTACAGATTCAACGCGATCCCGATAAAAATCTCAGTGACATTCTTCAAAGAAATAGAACGGATATTGATGAAATTCATATGGGACCACAAAAAACCTCGAATAGCTAAAGCTCTCCTGACTAAAAAGAATATGAATGGAGGGATTAAACTCCCTGGTTTTAAACTATACTACAAAGCCATAATAATTAAAACAGCATAGTACTGGAGCAAAAACAGGCACACAGACCAATGGAATCGAATAGAAACCCCAGAAATCCACATACATATGGACAACTAATCTTTGACAAAGGAGCAAAGAATATACAATGGAACAAGACTAGTTTGTTCAATAAATGGTGTTGGGAGAACTCGACTGCTACATGCAAAAAAATGAAGCTAGACCACTACCTCTCACCATGCATAAAAACCAACTCAAAATGGATAAAAGACCTGAATATAAGACCTCAAACCATAAAGGTTATAGAAGAAAATATAGACAAAACTCTACATGACATACATCTCAGCGGAATCTTTAAAAGCACTTCCCCCATAGCGAAGGAAGTGAAAGAAAAGATAAACAACTGGGACTACATCAAACTAAAAAGCTTCTGTACAGCAAAAGAGACAATAATCAAAACAAACAGACACCCTACTAATTGGGAGAAGATCTTTGCACACAATACAACCGATAAAGGACTAATAACAAAAATCTACAAAGAGCTCACACAACTCAACAAAAACAAAGTCAACAACCCAGTCAAAAAATGGGCAGAAGAGCTAAAAAGGCACTTCTCCAAAGAAGAAAAGAAAATGGCCAACAGGTACATGAAAAAATGTTCAACATCACTTATAATAATCAAGGAAATGCAAATGAAAACCACAATGAGATACCACCTCACGCCAGTAAGAATGGTGCACATTAAAAAAACAGGTAACAACAAATGTTGGCGAGGATGTGAAGAAAAAGGAACTCTCCTACACTGCTGGTGGGAATGCAAATTGATCCAACCACTATGGAAAGCTGTATGGCGTTTCCTCAAACTGCTAAAAATGGAACTCCCATATTACCCGGCAATACCACTACTGGGAATCTACCCAAAGGACACAAAAACACTAATCAGAAAGGATACATGCACCCGCATGTTTATTGCAGCACTGTTTACAATAGCTAAGATATGGAAACAACCTAGATGCCCAAAAATTGATGACTGGATCAAAAAGATGTGGCACATATACACAATGGAATACTATTCAGCATTCAAAAAAGACAAAAACATGCAATTTGGAGCAAATTGGATGGATCTAGAAGGGATCATGATCAGTGAAATAAGCCAGAAAGAAAGAGAAAATTATCGAATTGTTTCACTTATAACAGGAACATAGGGGAGCCAAATAAAAAGAGACATTCAGCAGGTTAGGAGGGGAGGGGAAGGGCTCAAGAGGGGGGAAGAGGGGAGCACGGGGAACTATTGTGATGGTTCCGTGGGTGAACAGGTGATGGGTAACTCATGGGGACCACAAAATAATGTAAAAGATATGAATAACAAAAATAAATTATTAAAAACAAAGAAAAAGGGTAAAAAAGAGTTTTGGTTTTCAGGACACAACAACTAAAAGATAGAATATGGAAATGCAGACAATACTGGCCTTCCTAGACTTCAAATTTCCCTTTAAACTACATTTTTCATTTTAAACACTTCTCAGTTAAACTTTTCTATTTTCTTCACTATTATTGTGACTTAGTTATGATGGAAGAAGTAAAATATATCATTTGTTTCATGCCATATCATGAGCATTATTTTCAGATCTGTTTGATATATAATAGAAATCACAAATTTAAATAAGTTAGATATACCCTTCTGGATATGGTTTTGAATTGCATAAGGATAACTGAATTTTGTTGTGTGGGACATTTTTCGAATTGGATTTGAGAGGGCAATAAGTGTACATAAATTTTCATTTCTGTGCTTGTGTGTATGTGTATGAATGGCCAAAGTTTGAACAGTGGTAGATATCTCTAATTTGATTGGGCTGTAGAAATTTAAATTAACAAAAAGTGGGGATCCTGGTCTCTTGACAAACGTGTAATATCTGAACCTAAGTGCTATTGGCTGTATAACTTCCACCATGTTAAGATGCTAAATTGATAAAGTAAATGAAGTTGTAATCCAAGTGGGAAAGAAAACAACAGATGGAGAAAATATGCTATTTTCATTTCCTAAGTGTCTTTTTTATTAATCCCTGTGACCAAACTACTTCCTTGCCCTTTCCTAGGACTGGTAAACATTCTAATTAATTCCCTGTTTACCTAAGCTAGTTCAATATGGTTATCTCTTAATATATAAGGACAGTAATACATAATGTAAAGAGACTAATTTAATAAATATTCCTAATTATAAACTATTGATCCTTTTTACACCTGCAGGGAGTTCAAACATCTATTATATCCCTGTAAGAAATATCTAAGAATATATGTGACAATTAATGAGTCTGACTTTGTTAAATAAGAGTTTTTAGTCTTTGGCTTCATGAATTTCATTAACCACTATTTCCAAACAAATCAAAGATTAAATAATTATAATTTATAATGATTATTAAAAATGTATTTATAGAAAACAGCCCCCAAATACTACATTTCACAAAGAAGCATACTTTTACCTCCTAGTGTATGTGAATAAATGCTAGTCTCAGTTTTAGCAGTATTCACAGTAGGGATGCAGACATAGCAGGAGAAAAAGCACAACTTTTGCCACTTTTGTGTGTGCAAGATGATTTGTTTATCTTATTAGTAAAATCAACGGAGTGAGACCAAAGTGGAAGTGCCTGAGAGATTCTGTTAGTGCATTTTTCAGGGATGGTACAAATATGGCTATCCAGTAGCCTGAACAACTAAATCTTTCATTTGTCTTAGATTTACTTAGATGCTTTAAAATCTGCATATTGATCTATCTTAAATTACTCATTTGGACCTCATGATATTTGAAAAAATATCATGTTATGGAACTTTACTAGGGACGTATAAATATTCTATCTGTGAAATGAAAAGTATTTACATTA
This sequence comes from Scalopus aquaticus, assembly GCA_004024925.1. Taxonomy (NCBI): domain Eukaryota; kingdom Metazoa; phylum Chordata; class Mammalia; order Eulipotyphla; family Talpidae; genus Scalopus; species Scalopus aquaticus. The sequence goes on from PVIJ01003686.1 coordinate 115,087, forward strand.
AATAAATTGTTCAAGGAAATACATCTTGAATAATTACAAATTTTGCATTTTTGCTAAATAATTTCAGTTTATATGCTTTTCAAATAGTGATGGCTACAGAATGGCTATAAATTTTCAATAAATACATAAATATAAAATTTGTATATGTATAATGTAACATTGACTAGCTATAATAAACAACATAAGTGTACATGTGTGTATTTCATTTATACATGTATCTATACTGCTATATATATGTGCATCTATGTTAACAATGGTATTATCAGTAACTCTACATTTTAATTGTAATTATGACTTTCAGTTCTAAGTGTGAATATCTTGTATCACAGGAATTATAATGAAAAAATAATCTCATTGTTTTCATTTCTATTAGAATCAATCTCAGAGATGGTTGTGAGATCAATATTGCCTAAAGCTCATAGTTGCTATATAGTGAGGATAGGAAGTAGCATGTATGTGAGGAGGTCAGGATATGATGTCTGTTCATTTATTAACACCACCATTTAATATCTATAATATAAAATATCTAAATAAATTATGGCAAAGGAGTAATAGTTATGCTGACTGACATGAGGATAGATAAGTGGATTCAACTATGACAATAAGATTTTGAGCATTTGTGACATTATTTGAGAAAGAAAAGTAGAAAGAACTCTCAAGGAATGAATTACAGAATAATGAGTTATTGGAGCTTGGATGAATTAACACTGATTATGAGGTATATAGGGACTACAGTATATCAAACAACACATGTATTGAAAATACAGAACTGATGAGCTGAGTGTAAGGCTAGAAATTCATTGCCAGAGTCAATACAAATATAAAAATAATCGTCACATTTTAAAAGATAATTATATCTTCATGAGTAAATAAAATGGAAGGAGAAAGATACAAGGGGCACTTAGTTAAGTGTCCTATAAAAGAAAAATATCAAGTAAAATGAAAAAGGAAAAAAAATAAGCATAAAGGTTTTATGAAGTGCCACATCATTTGGGAGAACCTCTTTTTCCCTAATAAATGAGGATGGTTGTAGCTATAGCTCGGTATAAAATAGTTTCGTGGAATTAATGAAAAACAGATATGACTTAAGGTGACAAAGACAAACAATCTATAGAAATCTCACACTGAAGTCCTGTTTTAAATAGAGATACTGGGAATATTTAATGCAGAGACCATAGAGGTATTGTGGGGGGAAAGTGATTGAATGTAAAAAGAGAGTTTTGTGGGCCTCCGTAGTGGCCGAGGGGTTAAGTCTCAGCACTGTCCCTGCTAAGGCCTGAGTTCAATCCCAGCCAGGGAGCTGACCCACTTCTCCTGTCTTGCGGATGGTCCCCTCAGCAGTGTATTTCAGTAAATCCACCTGTTCTGCTCACCTCTGTCTTTGGTGAACCCTCTCACCCCCCACCTCTGGCCTACACTCAAGATCTATGCAAAATTAAATAAATAATATCTAAATAAATAAATAAATAAAAAGAGAGTATCACCATGTTAGAATACTAGGGGGGAAATGGAATATTAAGGAGGTATACTTAGAAGAAATAGAGCCTTATAGTTGATAATTGAAACATGTGAATTGGATATATGGGAGTAGGTTATATTCAGGAAGTAAGAGTAGTGTCCGGATATCTATATGACAGATAACAAGATTTAAAACAGCTGGGTTAGAAATCAGCATTTAATCTAAAGTCAGGTGTCAATACACAGCCTTGAAAAACTAATATTGTATAATACTTAGATACATGAATGTGTAATCAGGTGCATAGTACACACTGTAGAATGCACACATTAAAAAAAAACTACCTGTTAGAACTAAAGTTGCAAGAACAAAAATTGAAATAAAAACATCAGTTTCCTCTATCCCAAATTCTTCCTGTCTAACATTTAGTTCCCTAAACCTCAAAATCTTATTGTCTTAAGATAGGATTAGTTGCACATATAGTAGAGGCTTAGCTGGTAATTCAATAGGGAATGCCCTGGGAATTAACAAGAGGATTGTCAAATTAGAGAGCATGAACTTGTACTGGGCCAGTTTTTCTTCAACAAACATTGTTAGGAAAAATAGATAGACACAGGCAAAAAACAAAAAATGAAATTGGATTACTAATAACACCAAAAATAAAATTTTTTTCAAAGTGGATTAAAGAGTTGATAAGATATGAAGCCACAAAATACATATAAGAAAACATAGACAATATGCTCCATGACATTGGCCTTAGAAATATCTTTGTGGGACTCAATTCCAATGACAAGGGAAACAAAAACAAGCCCTTGGATTCTCACAATAGAACTGAGGTTACCAGAGAATAATGGTAGAGTGGGTCAGGATATTATTACTTTGGCCATAGGCAAAATAAGGTAACATATTTGATGAAGTATGAACCTATACTTCTAAAATATATTTGGCTTCCTGTTGTTTTTTGTCTTTTCATTTACTGTCTTTAATTGCCACATATAATGAAGCTATCCAATATAGTATTTCTCCTTCTGACTTAGTTTTTAATTGTCTTAAGAGTTATTTGTAGTAGTTACTACTAAGAAAGAATCCTCATAAATATGAAGAACTAAATTTTACTGGTGAGAAACAGTAACAAACAATGTTTAATTTTGAATAGAAGTGATGCATTATGTCTTCAAAGTGATAGACATTGCCATATCAAGTTTATTTTAAAGACTCAATGTTAGACAGCTATAACCAAGCCTATTCTGATGGTCTGATTCTATATATGACTTACAATAGCCTTTCATAACTTATTTCAGCAAATTTTGCAGGTTTTATAACAATTAAAGTAAATCTTATAGCAATTTCATCTCTTTATTGATGAATTGTTATTTGTAATATTCAGTGACACTTAAGGCTCAGGACTATTACTCTCATGATTTCAAAAGTAAAGAAACATTATCAAACTCTCCTTTCACTCATTATTACCAATTTGAGGTCCCTTAACTACCTTCACACCTTTTATTATATAATCTATCAAATAATTTAGGTGGTGTTGTTTGAATTGATTGTAAGCTTGTCATGTCTCTGTACAAATACTAAACTGCAGTTTAATATAGGGCATAGAAGAAAGAAGTGTTAACAATTTTCCTACAATATTGCATAAAGAAATGTGCACTCAGTATAAAAAAAAAGTTTACCTATCAAAATGTAATACAAATTGACATTAGAAAGAACCCTCCCTACATTTCATCATTTTTGAAAGATAAAGAGGTAAATGGTGAACTTCTCTGTTTTATCATTTCATTCAAATGTAATGGAATCATTACATTTCATTTTATCAGCCCTGTAGGTCAGTATCCAAAGTAAACGTACAGTAATTGACTAAAAGTGTACAGTCCAAACATACATCTCTGTTAAATCTTGAAGCTTTAACATTTATTAATGTATTACATTCAGATATGTGTCCAAGCAAGCACATGCAATTTTCTTTATATATGGACTATTAAATATTTATTTTAAATGATTCAAAACGGATGGTACTCTTCTCTATCGTCAGTGAAATTACTGGAAAACAAGAATTTGAAAGAATATTTTAAATACCTAAAAATTTCACAATCCTTCAGAGAGAGATTATTATTTTTCACTTTCAGGTATGATTTAGATTAAAGAATTTACCCTTACCCATACCTGTTAATTCCTTAAATCTCATCTGGAGAATTGGGGCATCCCTGGTGGTGCAAGGGAGTTAAGTCTCAGCACTATCAAGCTGTTGTGAGCCACTGCAACATGAATTCTATCCCCAGCCAGAGACATATTCATTGTAGGTATATTATATTCCTTCTTATTCTTGCATTATATTGCTAATTTTTATTTATTTATTTTTAAAGATTTGTTTATACATAGAAGGACTAGGGTGTAGGTCAGAGATGGGGGGCAGTAAGAGGATTCATTAGAGACAGAGTAGGGAGCAGAACAGGTGGATATATTGAAATACACTGCTAAGGGGAGCAGTGGGTGAAGCAGGAGAGGCCAGCTGCGCCATGTGTGTTAGCTCCTAGGCCGGTATCAAACTCAGGCTGCAGCAGAGATAGTATGATAGTGCTGAGATTTAACCCCTAAGCCACCAGGGAGGCCCATATCGCTAATTTTTAACATGCTGATCTTTATACATTTTTATACTCATGAGGGTAGATACATGAATTTGATTGTGATATAAACATAGCTTACCATTTCTAATGTTTTTTATTGAAGTAATATTGTTTCCCATATTTTACTGTATTTAGTTTCCCCAAACTTTTAGCAGATATATCCATTCTAACTTCACTGTTCCCTCTTACATATGTGTCTGTGTACATGTGTGTGTGTGTGCAAGTGAATTTGTGAGCTGCTCTGAGATGTCATGGTTATTTCACTCTACCACCTTTATCTGAGTCTTCTCTTTAATGTAACTGTTATTTCTCTATAATACTCAATTTAAATTCTACTCTCAGAAATTTTAATTTCTTCTCTTTGGGAGGCCTACTGCTGAGTGGCGTCCCTGAGTCCTAAAGATCATGGGAGCTAGAATATTCCGCCCTTATAGTTCTACTGTATGACAGGGCAAACAAAAAAAGGTGTTTTACCTTTTGGTTTCAGATGTTATTTTCCTTAAATTTATTGGATATTCCTGTAATTATCTGTTAAGTATTTATAATTCTCCTATTGTCATCAGATGTCCCATTCCTTCCTGATATTTTCTCCCACATCATTAATAACATGATAATTTTGTGGCTGTTGGTGGTTACTATAAATGTTGCCCATGGGTTTTGCTTTTGCTATCTAATTATTGCCTATTTTAATGTGGCAATCAGAAATACATTTTAAAAATGCTTCATTTTTCCAGATACACACCCCTTAGCCCTCTAAACAAACTGTTAACTCATGGATTAATTCCTGAACAACAACAAAAATACCACTTTATTTTGATTGAAGTTAAATTGGTTTGCAGCACAAAATATTATCTCCATTTCTAAAATTATCTTAATGACTGAAATTCAGTGCATAGTGCACATCTCATAGATAATTTATTTTTATTTTTATATATGAGATGGATGCAAAGCAGAGTTTTGTTTAGAATAAATGTTATGTAATTTAAGAATGACTTCATAAAGATGGTTCACCTAAACAAACAATAATTAATTGGGATATATGTATCCCATGAATGAATTAAAATTATCCTTCATAAGAATATAATTTCCCCAAAGAGTGGGAAGTAGGTTGAATAGCTTTCCATGATTTAAGGACTCTTGGGAGAAGTTGAAGAAAGAGTAAACTCTGAAGAATAGAAGGAAATATCCCTTGCCTGGTAGAATTACAATGGAAAGAAAAATGACTGCCTACAGTGCTGATTTTCTCATTCTGACTCTGGAGCAAACAACCACAGGAACAAGAAAATTGGATAGTTTTACAATTTAATAGACCTAATTCATCAATAAATACCTTGACAAAAGAATAGTTACAGATTTTTTAACTCTAAGTCATAGGCAGTGATTTTCTTTCCTTCAGAAAATTTGAGGTATCAAAGGAAACAATATCTGTCTACTTTTAAAAATCACTATGATCATCTCTCAGAATTATACCACAGAACAAAATTTTCAAAAAGCTATTTATAATACTAATACAGATATACTTGATGAAGTTTTTTGAAAAACAAGTCAAATATAAATGATATGGACTTGATCGAACTATTAACCTTGTCAAATAACATACATTTTGCAATATGCATGATATGTAAATAATAATATTTTACCATTTCTGATTATGTAACCCTTTATAACTACCAAAAGTAATTGGATAAATGTTAGGTAATTGCTTTTTCATGTCTCTTGTTTTGCAGTGCATATCTAGATAGTCTTGATCCAATCACTTTTTATACTTAAACTGTGAATAATTTCATTGTAATCTCTAAATCTACACTTTTTTACTTCCAATCCATGTATTTTATCAAAATATTATGCATTTTGCATAGAATTACCCATACAACTTTATAACTCTGACCTGGCATGCTAACCGGGCCACATTTCATTCTGAAATTTTCCCAGGTCTTTTGATAAATTATATGACCACACTAATTCATAAGTAAGTAGTCACCCCCAAACAATACTTCTGTAATCCTGCCACACTTTCTCCAAATATGAGATCACACAATTATATTCAGTAGTTAGACGGATTGTTTTTGTTACCTTCCTTTGCATCTAAGAAAAATACTTGGATCATTCTGCTCTTACAGTATTTTTCCATTCTTTGGCATATCATGTAGATTACTTAACAAAACCAGGTCAAGCTTCATCATTAAAGGACTATTCATTCACTAAAATACCATCATTCACTAACTCATGCTCATAAATTCTTCATCTATAGCTCTGGATCCCTCCAAGGTTCCTCTCTTTCACCACCTTGTGTACTCAGTGACTGCAAAATATATCTGAGTACTCACAGAAACCAACAAAGGTATAAATAAATAAATAAAGCTAATCTCCAAAAATTTTTAAAACAATAAAATAGGGAAGCCTCAAGTACAAAATAGGCAAACAAAAGATGAACTAGAAGAGAAAGAATTCAAGTAAACAGTCCCATTTGTGGTATCATCAAAAATTATTAAATACTTAGGAGTAAAGTTAATGAAGGAGGTGAACAAACTGTACAATGAAAACTATAAGATATTCTTAAAAGATAGCGAAGGCAACACAAGGAAATGGAAAGATAGCCCATGCTCAGGGATTGGAAGAATAAGCATTAATTATATTTCCACCATATGCAGGGCAATATATAGACTCAGTGTAATCCCCACCAGAGTTCCAATGGAATTCTTCAAGGAAGTAGAGGAAATATATATATGGCAAAGATCTCATATACCTTAACAAAAAGAAAACCAAGAACCCAATCAAAAATGGGCAGAAGTGTTATGTCTGATCTGAATTATGTAGCACTTTTTGATCTTGTTATCAGAGATACAGCTGTTCTTAGACTGAAAATCTAGTTCATGTGATTAAAAATTTGTTCACTACAGACATTGAAAGAGCAATGTAAGTCATCATATAATTTTCCAATTTTGCATGCATAGTAGTGGTGATTCACTGTCTATGATGCATTACATATTTTTCTGAGGTGACACAAAATAACAATTAGGTTCAGTCACCAAGAAGTTAGAGTCTAAAGAATAATAGTGATCAAGAAGATTCAGCATTGTAAATTAAACTGATGAAGTTCAGTGTTGAATACAAAATTAACATATGAGAGAAGTTCCCTCAACTAGAAGAGGAGAGGGAGATTATTTTCAGATTTCCCTGGGAAAACATTATCAAAATTAAAATTAACAGATTTAAGACAAAGAAGGATTTAAGCAGAGAAGATGCATAAAGAAAAAAAAAAGTATACTTTCTACAAATTCTTAATACATGGGGATTTGAAGCTCATTTAACCTTACCTTCCAAATTTGTCTCTGACTTTAATCAGCTACATAACCTTGGAAAAATCACTTGAACATTTTGAAATTCAATTTGCTCCTGTATTAAAAAGTGATTAGACTAGATTACTCTTTACTTCCTTCCAGTGCTTTAATTATTCACTTTTATATAAACCAGAGGAGAAAAAGATATACTAGGACCCATGGGTTCTATTTTAGCCCCTATATTCACCTTAGAAATCCTGACACAGGGCCTCCCTGGTGGCGCAGCGTTTGGGCGCTGGTCTGTGGAGCTGCCAGCAGCAGCAACACTAGTTCCACACTTGGCTGGGGAGATTCCCACATGGTGAGGCAGACCTCTCCTGCCTCGCCCGCTGCTCCCCTCAGCAGTGTATTTCCGTCAGTATGCCTGTTCTCCTCCCCACTCTGTCTCTGGTGAACCCTCTCGCCACCCCACACCTCTGGCTTGTACCCCCAACTCGTATGCATAAATAAAAAATAAATCTTTAAAAAAAAAAAGAAATCCTGACACAACTGTAATGAAATAGTCTTTTCTCTCACCTTGCATTTCCCAATTCTGTATTTCTCTCTCAAGTTCTGACCTAATATTTTCTTCTTCATAATATCTTCCCTAGTTCCAAAGTCAATATAATGATTTCCATCCTTGAGTATTCACAGGTTTAATTCACACTTTCTTTAAGTCATTTCTCACATTCTCTCTAGTAATATGGTTATTTTCCTACTAATTCTTTTTTTTTCCTAGGGTGGGACTGAGCAAATACTAAGCAATTGATTCATCTTTATATCTTTTTGAACAAAATAGCCCCAAATATGTGTTTATGGGGATAAAAAATTGCTAACTAGTTATACTCACTTCTTAAGTAACATATTTATATTATATGCTTTAAAAGTTAATTAAAATTTATACTTGTTGATATAAAATATAACTAAAAAATAAAAATGACGCTTGTTCAATTTAATACCATATGTTAGTGTCAGTTTGGTCAGTATTTTCCATTATAGATTTTTTAAATTATCAAGATAACTGAAATCAAGTTCAAATAACTTGCATATGATAGAATATGCATTCAATATCATCTTTCCAATTGTCTCCAAATTAATTTTCCTCATATTGATGCATGTTGACAATTCGAGTCAGTTGTTTCATTTCTGCCATGCTTCTAATAAAGCTCTGGAGGTCACACAAATATGGATTGAGGGAATATAGTTTTAAACTATTATGTGCAGTCATATTAAGAAGCAAAGGATAAGAGGAAAATGTTGATAATTTTACTCCGCCTATTACAAAATTTAAATTGATTTGACTTCAGGGTGAAGGCTAAAAGCATATTTAATGTATTAAAAATCACAAATCTAAACTCTATTGTTAAGCAGTCTTATTACTACTAGTGCATCATTTTAGCTTCAGATTTTCACTGTATAAAGTTTTAAGAAATGATTGCAATCAATCATTTAATAATTTGACTGTAGTTCTTCTAAACTCTTTAACTGAAGGAAAGATATTTAATCTTTCTTCTTTTCATTTTCTTTGAAAAGAAAGATAACAATTTTAACCAAATCACTAGTTCAAAAATTTCTTTCCAGAATTATAGCCTATAACTCATAACCAACAAGTACTGGTAGAGAAGGAAGAAGATCCAAAAGAATAGTAGTAATCTACAATCATCCCACTTTGTCCATTTTCAACCAGGATGCTCTAGTTACTTTTACTTTATTGTAGGTCTAGGAAAGGAAGAAAAAAGAAGAAAGGAAAACAGAATCTAAGCTACTGAGATATCTCATATCTCAGATTTATTATATAATTAATAGCAAATTAGTGCTTTGCATTTTATTGATAATTCCCAAACGTATGAAGTTAATGAATTACAAATTTTATATGTAATTAAGTACTCTTTAAATTATAAAATATGTTGATGTCAATCATTTAAATTTTTTTCAGCAAAAAATATTTAGTATTTCTTTTTTTACTGTTACTGAGTAAATATTGTTTCATAACAATATATAAATGTCAGGTGTGCATCACTGAAAATCAACCTGCATGTCTACTGCATTAAACGTCACAATGTTCTTCACTGTGTAATTGTTCCCTTTGTCCCAATTTACCCACCTGCCTCCCTTCCAGTAACCATTAATTCTTGTGATCCAGAAGTTCATTTTTGCTTTATTCATCTAGTCATTTTCTCTATTTACCATGTATGAGTGAAATTATATGATGCTTGTCTTTCTTATCTTGTTTATTTTTCTAAGCATAATACCCTTTAGGTCCATCAATGTTGTTGTGAGTGGCAGGGTTTCATTTTTTGTAACTGTATAGTATTCTCTTATGCATATAAATTACATCATCTTTATCTACTCACTGTCAGTGGACACTTAGATTGTTTCTAGTACTTTGCCGTTGTAAATAATGCTACAGTAAACATGGGGGTAATGTTTCTTCAGATTAGTGTTTTTGTATTTTGGGGATAAAAAGCAAAAATTGGCATCATAATGGAATCTCTTTTTTAATTGTGTGAGGAATCATACTGCTTTCCATAATGACTGCACCAATTTACAGTCTCACCAGCAGTGCATAAGTTCCCTTCTCTCTACCTCTTCTACAGCATTTTCTTTTTCTTTTTGTTTAGATAATTGTCATTTTCATAGGTATGAGGTGATATGTCATTGTTTTGATTTGCATTTCCCTAGTAATAAGAGATGATAAACATTTTTCCTTGTGCATGTTGGCCATCTGCCCAAAGAATACGTTGGAGAAGTGTCTCTTCAGACTTTTTGTCAAGTTTTAAATCAGATTTTTTTTTTGTTACGGTTGTTTTATTTTTTCTTTGTCTACTTTGTATATTTAATCTTGTTAGATATATGATATGGATGACTTTTCATTTTGATACATTTCTTTGATGTGCAGAAACTGTTTCAGTTTGATTTAGTCCCCTTTGGTCATTTTTGCTTTTGTTCCTCTTTGCATTACACGACTCTAAGGAGCATATTGCTTATGGTTTCTTCTGTGTATTTTATGATTTCAGGTCTTTCATCCAAGTGTTTAATCCATTTTTAATTTATTTTGTATTTAGTATTGAGTAGTTGTTTAATTTTTTGCATGTGACTGTCCAGTTTTCCCATCATCATCATTGAAGGAATTTTCTTTGCTCTGTTGTAATCTGTTGGCACTTTTGTTTAAATTAGCCTTTAAAAAAGCTAAATTTGTTAGTAACCCTTTCCTCCACTCACCTTTACCAAAAGAAATATATATGTAAACATACACATCAGCACATTCTTCAGTGTATCTGTATATTCATCTATATATTTATATATCTATCTCTCTATCTTATCTATCTATCTATCTATCTATCTATCTATCTATCTATCTATCTATCTATCTATCTATTAGTGCCTTGAAGCTGCTGTTAGGTGGAAACTGGGGGAAACTAAAACTCTGAATAGCAAACACAAAATTGTTAGTGGTTTATCACTCCCTCTTCCTTCCTCAACTTGAGCTTTGGTTGTTGGGAAATATGGTCATAATTGTAATCAACTGATTATCCTTCTAGAATGTAAGGATTTCTTGGGAACCTGATGTTTGTAAACAGTTGAGGGGTAGTTAAATAAATTGGCAATGTAATTGCGTTTCATCTGATTGCAATAGAGAAAGCAAATTAAAAGATTCGAGTCCAATCTTAAACATTAACTAGGTTTTAGAAGTATATTTGATTACCTGTTAGGTAATTTGACTTCTGTGATTGGTGAATAAGAATGGGGAAGCCCCCCTTCAATAGGTTGGACCATGTCTGCATCAACTCCGGTTTAACTATGCATCTTGGCTTGAAGATGTCTATATGCTGCTGTCTTTTAAGTCTGCCTTCACTTACTGTTAATAACAATTAGTGTATCCAACAGAAAGATTTCACATGATTTTTCTCAGTGTTATAATAGATTAATATTTATTCCAGTTGTTAATCACTCCCATGCAAACATTATTATGCCTAAAAAGTTTCTTCTGTTTTCTCTTGTTAAGCATGGTAGTAATTCCTTGACTAAAACATTTTTCCAAACAACTACTGATGTTTTATGAATTCTGTGTATTACTTCCTATATTAGTTTTATATATAAGGATGTAAGGAAACCTCAGGATTTAAGGCACTGAATCCTAAGTGAATTACTCTGAATTTCTCACATTAGTGGTGATATGTCTGTTCTATAAGTGGTATTAACTTTTCTAATGTATACAAAGTAATTTCTATGTGCCTGATTATTGTACTTTTGAAGAATTGCTCTGGATCTTTCAATAATTAACTGATATTTTCTACCTCCACCAGTCCATTATCTGTCATAGGCAACAAAACAATATAATTCATGAAATAATCTGAGATGATAAAACATTGAGCATATCTCGATTTCCAAATATAAATGTAATTGTTTAAGGTAATAGGAGTCAATGGGATTTGAGAAACTAAAACAACCTAACAAAAACAAAGCACAATAGTACTTCTACTCTAAATATATTTTTTGCATGTCTATGGAAATTCTAAAGGTACTAGAGCAACCACCATAACCCAAATGTTATTTTTTCCTCTAATTTTTATGCTTTTTTCATATATATTTTAAAAAATCTCTTCTGACTTAACCATAGAGGAAAGAAGTTATTCTCTCTTATTAGGTATAAAATTCCTAATGACAATTCCAAATCCATAAAAATTCTGAATGACAGATTCAAATAATTCAGCATTTAAATGAAGTGCATATGTTTGTATATGCAAATAAATACTTGTACAATGTTCACATATACTCCTGTATGAATAGATATATACATCATTATATATATACATGAATAGACATGTACATCATTAGCTATCATTATTTGAGTCATCATCATTATTATTACTTCAAAAAGTAACTCAAAGTTAATTTATACAAGTATTTACATTTAAATTATTTTAAAATTCTTTTGAAGTTGAGGAATGCCATTTTAGCCCTCTTAATGAGTCTTCCACGGTTACTTTTGTAATTTGTCTTTGAGAATATTTCTATTAAACAAACAAAAAAAAATCTGTGAACTTCAAACAGTACTTATTAAGAACCCATTATTGCAGACAAATGTAAACTCCCCTACTCTCTGTAGTCTTCTGCGTAAATACATGTTAATAAATTTTATAATAGTTTCTGTGGGTTAATTTTACAATTTAAACTATTATGCTAGGTTTCTACGTCTTGTACCTTCTGTTTTAGACATTAAAGTTTTATTATTTAATATCTAAGATTAAAAAGTTGATATCCTGTACTTTTTCACTCTTCTTTTCCTATCCTGTTAGATCAGAATGGAACAGTATGTCTTCTAGGCATTATTTCTTTTAATCCTCTAATCTAATCTTTTTAAAACCTCTATCTAATCCTTAATAATTAACAAGGATTGCTTCCAAATAGAGAGAAGCAATGATTTCTGTTTTTTAACCTTAATTTTTCTGAAATCATCAAACTTTACTTCTTTAAACTACTATCCATGCAGCAATAAGTATATTGGAAGCCAGGGTCTGAATGAAACATAATTTGGAATGGAAGGACAAATAAGTAGAACACATGAATTTATTACTTGTTATTTCAAAATCAATTTCCTGTTATTTGAACTTTCTTCCTGATTTGAACAATTGCTTCACCATGGAAATTATGAGAGAGAGGGCATTCCGGAAGTATTCCAGAAAAATTCCATATATATTTTTTTAAATCCAAACAAAAGAAATAACACTTCATATATATATCTATATATATATCTATATATATATATATAGAGAGAGAGAGATATATATATATGAATGCTCCAAAGTGTTCAAAGTTTAGTTGACATCATATTTGTTGTTAAGAGCCCTATAATTTAAAAAATCTGATATTAGAAAATGTGTTTTCCATTATCTTAGCTAATATATAGAGGAATACAAATCCCACCTGATAGCCTAAACTATTTTCATGGATTTAGTGACAGTCCCTACTTTCTGAAATACATGGCACGGCAGACCTCTCCTGCCTCAGCCACTGCTCCCCTCAGCAGTGTGTTTCCGTCGATCTGTTTGTTCTGCTCCCCACTCTGTCTCTGGTGAACCCTCCTGCCACCCCACGCCTCTGGTCTGCACCTCAGCTTGTATGCATAAATAAATCAATCTTAAAAAAAAGAAATTATAAGAAATGTTAGTATAATTCCCGATATTGGCACTAAAAAACTGACCTGTGATATGCTATATGCTTCATTTTGTTTTTTTAGAAAATTGTTTATTTTTATAATTCTTATCTAGATTATATTTCATAAATCAACATATCAGTTTTATACTTCCCTAATATAAAATATTTCCTAATAAATTAAATTTATTATAATATCATGTCTTTTTAAAGTAAATATTAAATGCATATATACTTCATGTAAAACTTTTAATATGAATGAAATATTTGAATCATTATTTCAGTATATAAAATTCAGTATTATACCTTAAATTATTTTTCTTTATACTTGTTTGTGATTTTTGATTTTTAAAATACTTTTTTTGCATTCTATGTTTAAAAAAGTTTTGTTAGGAAAAGGAAAAAAGGAAAGGCACCGGCATAGTCACAGGTGGGCATGAGAGCTGACTTTTAAAATTCTAAACATTAACCAACACTTTTGCAATATAATTATAAATAAATTTTCCAATACATATTTTATCCAATCATTTTTGTAAAATAATGGAAAGAAGTATCTGCGCGCGCACACACACACACACACGTCATTCACTTGTTCATATGATAGATATTTGTTTAGAGCCTAATCTTGGTCTGGAAGTGTGTACTAAGTACTAAAAATGAATAAACAGAGGGATATATACAGTATAGCGTGTGTGTGTGTGTGTGTGTGTGTGTGTGTGTGTGTGTCTGTGTGTATAGCCATGTTTTACCTGCTTGAGAGTGAACAGTATGCATTTTTTCAAATCTACAACTTGAATGTCTAGCTCCTAGTAGGTGGTCAATGATGTTTATGGATAAAAACACATTTCTCAAACCTCATTAACAAAAAATGAAAGTAGAATTTCTATCTTCTGAAATGCAAAATGCTCTCAAATAAATTTTAGGTGAATGTACCAAGAATGTGTGTGTTGTAAAAATCACTTAACTTACTTTAAATAAAAACAATGCTTTTGATCATTTGGAAAAATCACGGTGATATCGTCTCCTAATAAATGTCAAAAATATAAAATTTTTGGTTAATGTCTCTTTTGCTGTACAGAAGCTTTTTATTTTGATATAATCCCATCTGTTTATTTTGTCTTTCACTTCCTTCGCTTTGAGGGATATGTCTTTCAAGATTTTGCTGAGATGTATGTCATGTAGAGTTTTGCCTATATTTTCTTCTATACATTTTATGGTTTCAGGTCTTACATCCAGGTCTTTTATCCATTTTGAGTTGACTTTTGTGCAGGGTGTGAGGTAGTAGTCTAGCTTCATTTGTTTGCATGTGGCTGTCCAGTTTTCCCAGCACCATTTATTGAATAG
>PVIJ01003687.1:0-129929 GCA_004024925.1 Scalopus aquaticus
GCGGCGAGAGGGTTCACCAGACACAGAGTGGGGAGCAGAACAGGCAGATCAGAAATACACTGCTGAGGGGAGCAGCGGGCGAGGCAGGAGAGGTCTGCTGCACCATGTGGGATTCTCCCCGGCCGGGCGTCGAACTCGCGTCGCCGCTGCTGACAGCTCCACAGCGCAGCGCTTAACCGCTGCGCCACCAGGGAGGCCCTTCTTTTTTTTTTTTTAATTTTTTTTATTTATACATACAAGCTGGGGTACAGGCCAGAGGCGTGGGGCAGCGAGAGGGTTCACCAGAGACAGAGTGGGGAGCAGAATAGGCAGATCAGAAATACACTGCTGAGGGGAGCAGCGGGTGAAGCAGGAGAGGTCTGCCGCACCATGTGGGATTCTCCCCGGCTGGGCGTCGAACTCGCATTGCCACTGCCGACAGCTCCACAGCACAGCGCTCAACCGCTGCGCCACCGGGGAGGCCCCGCAGCTCTAGTTTTCTAATAGCTCAAATTGGGGCAAATTTAGGATAATTTTCCTCTGTTCTATATAGTTTCATCATCAAGGGCTAGCTCAAGCTTCCTTATGTAGTGGCCCTATGTTCCAAGAGAATGAGAGTAGAAAAAACAAGGTTTCTCAACAACGCCTAGCATTTAGAACTCTTTCCAATTTTTTTTGCTGCATTCAACTACTCAGAGTAAGTCAAGGCCACGTTGATTTAGAAAGTGGGAAAATAGAACTCCTTTCTTTTGATAGAGCAGCAAAGTCAACTGATAGAGGGGCAGAGCAATAGGGGTGAAAGAATTGTGGCCATCTTTGCAGAATACCACAACAGAATAAGAATATTTCTTATCTTATAATGGTAAAGTTTGACAAACCTGGGTCTGAATTTCAGCTCTACCCCTCACTGGCTCTGAGATCTTAAAATTATTGCTTAACTTTTCCGAGCCTTGATTTTTCTTGAGGGTGTAATAATAGTGTGCAAGATTATTATGAGAATAAAACGATTAAGCTTTTAGAATATTTTTGACCTATATTCAACTTTTTATTTTAAAGATTTATTTTTTATTTATACATACAAGCTGGGGTACAGGCCAGAGGTGTGGGACGGCGAGAGGGTTCAGCAGAGACAGAGCAGGTAGCAGAACAGGCAGATCAGAAATACACTGCTGAGGGGAGCAGCGGGCAAGGCAGGAAAGGTCTGCCGCGCCACGTGGGATCCTCCCTGGCTGGGCGTCGAACTCGCGTCGCCGCTGCCGACAGCTCCACAGCGCAGCACTTAACCGCTGCGCCACCAAGGAGGGCCGACCAATATTCAATTCTATTCTTATTACTGTATTTTAGAACTTGTAAGTTTCCATTGTTCACTTATTACTTGAGCCTATGGTAATATCCATCAAAGATAGTAATGTCAGTTTAGTTTACTAATAAGTAGTATCCCAATAGCCTTTCTGAAAGATAAAGAAAATTGAGCGTTTGTTCCCCTTTTTTTGCCAGCTTTAATATATTAAGACTTATTAACTCATACTATAAGTTGTCTTAAAATAATAAAAAATAAACTAGATTTTATATTTGGGTACATAAATCTTGAAGTATCTTCCTCCTTTCAAAGTGGAAACTGAGTATATGTGTTCATTATAAAAAGGAACTGTGGGACCTCCCTGTGGTGCAAGGGGTTAAGTCTCAGCACTGTGAAGCTATCTGTAAATCAGCTACTATAGCATGAGTTGGATCCCCAGCCAAGGAGCTGACCTACATGGCGAAGCAGACTTCTCTTGTCTGGCCCGCTGCTTGCCTCAGCAGTAGATCCACCTGTTCTGCTCCCCACTCTGTCTCTGGTGAATCCTGTCAACACCCCCACCCCCACCCCCACACACCTCTGGCCTATACCCCAGTTCTTGTATCTATAAATAAATCTTTAAATAAATAAATAGAAAGGAACTATCAAAATTGCATTACAACTCTAAATGAAGTAATATTGCACTTTTGGCATAGAAGAATACTTGAATTTTTAAGTCTTTAACGTTCTTGATTTATTTTTTTGTTTTGTAATATTTCGGGAAGCAGCAGTTGCCAATCCGCACTCTGCCGCTGGCCGTTTGCACCACTGCCACCAACAATCTCACCACTGCCCTTCCTAGCATGGCAGTGCATAAAAGTCACAAGAAGGCAACCTTTGTAGGAGGAACTGGTCAACATTATTAAATGCTGTTATTAAGTGCTGTATAGAAGTGAAGACAGGACTGAGATGTGACCAGTGAATTTCATAAGAAGGTTGTTGGTATGCTTTCAAAAGAGTATTTTAAAATAATGGTAGGAATAGAGTGTTAATTTGAAAATTGAAGATGTAATAGAAAATAGAGGCTAGAAGAAGGGGTGGCCATTGAATGACCTTTAAAAATTATTAAACGAGGGCCACCCTGGTGGCACAGGGGATAAAGTCTCAGTGCTTGTCAAGCTATGGCCAGCCACTGCAGAATGAGCAGCATGAGTTTGATCCCTGGCCAGGGAGCTTCCCACATGGCACAGCAGACCTCTTCCATCTCGCCTGCCTGCTGCTTCCTCCCAGTGTATTTTAGTAGATCCACCTGTTCTGTTCCCCACTCTGTCTCTGATGAATCCTCTCCCCCCTGCACCTCTGGCCTATACCCCAGTTCTTATATACATAAATAAATGAAAATAAATCTTTAAAAAATTATTAAATGAAGCAGAAATGTGGGGATTTTTAAAATTTTTCTGAACAAAGCTTTAGGCATGCTGGTGTGAAAGGAACTAGTAAAGAGAAGAGGGTAAGTTGAAGAGACAGAATGGAAGTACTGGCTCTTAAGATGTCTCAGTTCTGTTGGGTTCATTAAGAATCTATATTTAACAATGTGGAATATAAACTTATTAGGCATAGATTGCATTTTCTTTTCATTGTAATCATTTTTCCCTACATTGAGTATTATTAAATACTTGCCCTCAGATTTGTCATTGTGTCTCAAAATAACTTCTGAGGACAGGAGGAACAAACTTCCTCTATAAAAAAATCGAAGCCTAGCAAGGGAGATGCCCACATGGCGTGGCAGACCTCTCCTGCCTCACCCGCTGCTCCCCTCAGCAGTGTATTTCTGTCGATCTGCCTGTTCTGCTCCCCACTCTGTCTCTGGTGAACCTTCTCGCCGCTCCATGCCTCTGGCCTGTACCCCAGCTTGTATGCATAAAGAAATCTTTTTTTTTTCTTTTTGAAAAGGAGCTATTGTACAATAGGACAAATTTCAAAACAGAACCTGAAAAACAGTTTATTTAAAGTCTTGTTAAAATATTTGGCCTATCAGGGCCTCCCCGGTGGCGCAGCGGTTAAGCGCTGCGCTGTGGAGCTGTTGGCAGCGGCGACGCGAGTTCGACACCTGGCTGGGGAGAATCCCACATGGCGCGGCAGACCTTTCCTGCCTCGGCCACTGCTCCCCTCAGCAGTGTGTTTCTGATCTGCCTGTTCTGCTACCCGCTCTGTCTCTGGTGAACCCTCTCGCCGCCCCACGCCTCTGGCCTGTACCCCAACTTGTATGTATAAATAAAAAAAAATAATAAATCTTTTAACAAAAATAAAAATATTTGGCCTATCACAAAATGGAATAGAAAGGAACACAGGGGACCATGGAGATGGATCACGGGTGAATTGGTGGTGGGCTACCCAAGGTGAATACAAAATGTAAAAGACATAAATAACAATAAAAATATATATTTAAAAAAATATTTGGCCTATTCTTTAAATTTTATGCATGAATCTTTGTACTGGACAGAGTTATCCTTTTGATTTAGAAGAGTCTTAATTAAGAAGGAAACATAATTTTTTTCAAAGAAAATAACCAGTTTTGGAAATTTGGATTTAATTTGAAGCAGTTAACAAAATAATAGATCAACTCTAATGCTTAGTGTATTCCAGAATAGTCCAGATTTTGGTTATGTTCTTATGTGACCTTGATGTTTATTTTAGACTACTACACATGGTGGTGGTATATTTATTTACTTGGCAATATAACATATGTAATATTCAGCAGCTAGGTGAAAACTGAAAAGAAAAATAAACCTTTTGCTATAATGTAAGTTCTTCTTTGTTTTTCTATAATGATGTTTCTTTGCTATAATGATTTTCATACTCCTTCACAGTGCCTTCAAAGAGGATACATTTGAGTCTGACCTTTTCATCTTACCATCTTTTTAATAACTGCTAATGTCCTCGTTAGTGTAGGATATTTATGAGAAGTGCATACTTTGCTAAGGAGAATAGAAACCTAGAGATTCAAAATTAATTACACAAAGTTGGAGGCTGTCATTCACTTTTTAGAGTACTTCAGCCTCAGATCAGCAGTCTCTCAAATGGTTTTATACTAATTCCTTTTTTGCCTCACAAATTTTACATAAATGTGGTTATAGAATTACTCTTTTTTGTCCCTCTGAACACTGGAAAAGTAAGCCACCTAAGTAAGTGCTTAAAATAAAGCATTTTCCTCAACCCATCATTATTAGGTTCATTCTTCAGGCTTTTCCCACTCTTAAGTTACATGCCTCTCTCTTTATAGCTGTCTATTTGTATTAACATTTGTTCATTTGTATTAACATGTTAAGTGACTTACATTAGGATGTTGTGTGCAATAATAGGTTACAATTCAATCTATATATTTGGGAAGAGCATGTTTTATAATCAGATAGAGTATTTCCACAGGATAGTATTGCTGGGAAAACCTTGGGCCTTCTCAAAAATAATCAGTGTTTATACTTTGCTGAGATTTATAACAAGTCTTTATTTTTCTTGTTTTTAATTTCCTGTTTTTACCTGTGTTTTTTCAAGATACTTAACAAGGTTCTTTTCTCAGATATTGCCTTGCATGTTGGTTGCTATGGAAATGTTCCAGAGAAATGGAAAATTAAGTTAAGGTCAAGAATAATGAGTTAAACTCATCTCATAGGGCAGGGTGGGTGGGCTGGGAAGAAATCCAAGATTTTCTTCTTACAGACAATAACATTTTGTCTTATAAAATATCTTTCTCAGGGCAACTTATACTTTTAATTCACTTAAGATTTTAATTTCAGTACAGTAACCTGTTAGCCTTTTGGATAAGTTATTTAAATGTGCTGAAACTCAATAGTTCTATATAATGGGCATAATAATGGCCCATAGAAAATATTTGATAGATTTTAGCTTCCATATCTGTCTCTCTTAGTGAAAGGCAGATAAAGTGAGTCTGTAATAGAGGAAATGGTAATAAATTTTTAAACAATTTTTAAAATGTCAGTTAATAAATTCAAATGAAATCTTTAATTCAATTTAGCTATTTAATACAGCTATTACTGTGCTCACAGAACAAATTGAATAGTTTTTATATTTAAAAAATTTGAAAACTTAAGTATAAATAACGTTTTATGATTATTTTAGCATCTTTATTGAAGTATAACTTACTATAAAATTCCCTTGTTTTGAGTGCACAATGCAATAATTCTCAGTAAATTTACAAAATTCTGCCATTTTTACCATTCAATTTTAGAACATTTCCATCACCCCAAAAGCCTCCCTCACCTTAATGACTATTAACTTTTATCTGTAAGGTGGCACAGATTTACTAGATTTAAATTACCAGCTTGGGAGTCCAGCTCAGACTGGGCCGAGTTTGAATTATAGTCCTGCCATTTACTAGCTTTGTGTCTTTGGGTGCTTCTCTGACTTTTGTTCCTTTTTTTTTATGGAGCTAGTAACTACAGCATAGCATTGATATGAACATTTAATTAATTAGATATTGTGTGTAGAGAGAGATCTGAATGTGCTGGCACCTAGATGGTGCTGTACAAACATTGGTTATTGATGGTAGTTTGTATTGTGGTTTGTACTTACTGTAGACATTTAAATAAAAGAAGCATCAGAAAACACCTCGCCTAATGCCTGACATACGGTTGGTTATCAGAAAACTAAGCTCACTTATTTATCTTGTCATCAAAATTTTGTCTGTTAAAGCTCATTGGTAGTTTCGTTAATCATAGT
Source organism: Scalopus aquaticus (assembly GCA_004024925.1). Lineage (NCBI taxonomy): Eukaryota > Metazoa > Chordata > Mammalia > Eulipotyphla > Talpidae > Scalopus > Scalopus aquaticus. Next base: position 5,996 of record PVIJ01003687.1, read on the forward strand.
TTAACCTGAGGCTCATCACATGTAGTTACTTATTAATTTGTAGAGGCATGGATTTGAATTGAATAGTTTACAAGTCAGTAACAAGACTTGAAGTTTAATATCTGCAAATTAATCACTTAGCTGGTGCAGTGAGTCAGTGGTATTATTGTTTATAGTTCATAGAAATAATTTTATTCTGATCTTATTTCTTTGTTAAAAAAACAAATTTTAAGAAAAATCAGATGATATTATGATAAAATTATAGGACTTTTGAAAAGTGATGTGTTTTAACCAGAATTTAGAAATTGGGATAAATTAGAACATCAAGTGTCAGATTTTGTATGGTAGTACCAATCATGACATGGAGGCATGTAACCAAATAAAAGAATCTTTTAACTGTACTCTATGAGCACTCTTCCTGGTATGAAACTACACTTTATTGGGGGAAATTACAGATATTTTAAATTTCGGGTCTTCTTGAAGGTCTTGGATCTTGACTTTGATTACTCTTTAATTACCAAGTGTATTGTGTGTTGTTTGTTACCATTACTGGCAGTAAAGTCACTAATTTTTATAATTTACATAGGAAAATAGGCCTTATTTAAACTGATGAGAAAGTTATCCATTGTTTTAATCACTGAGCAGCAGAGTAACTTTTTTTTAAAAAATATTTATTTATGCCTAAAAGAGCTGGGGTGTAGGCCCAGAGGTGTATGGGGGAGGAGGGAGGTGAGAGGATTCACCAGAGACAGAGGGGGGAGCAGAACAGGCAGAGATTGATTGAAATACACTGCTGAGGGGAGCAGCAGGCGAGACAGAGAGGTCTGCTGTGCTATGTGGGAAGCTCCCTGGCTGGGGATCGAACTAGTGCTGAGATTTAACCTGTTGTGACACCAGGAAGGCCTGCAGAGTAACTTTTATTTTTTGGAATAAAAAAATTTCATCCTCTGTTTCTGATTAGGAAGATTCCAGGAGAATTACTCCAATGAGCTAGATTTGGGCTGAAGATCTAGTACATAACAACTTATTTGCAGGCTTTGAACATATGTGCTTTGATTAATGGAATTATTTAGGATTTTTTTTTAAGTCTGCTGATAAAACCTTGCTTGGAGGAAATTTAGAGAATGTGGATGGTTGCATTTTAGTAATTTTATTTCATATGTTTACCCTTGACTTAATGTTTCAGTAAATCATGTTCTGTGTAGTTTAGATAATGTTTTGTAGTTGAAGGAATTGTATACAGTTGTCTTTGAGAAACTTGGAGAATTTAGAAAGATGACTTTGGAGAAAGATGTTTAAAGAATGAAGAAATGGATATTCTTCTTGTGTCTAATAATAGCTACAATCCTCAAAAATCCTAGACTCCTAAAATATAAACAACGTTGTAAACCAGTGTTATCTCAATAAGAAAAAAAAAATCTTTGCTTTATAATTTTGCAGTTTATGAAATAGAATCATTATAGAGTGACTTACAGAGAAGTTATAAAAAGGGTTTTTAATGAATTTTGAAAAAAATCATTAAGTTTTGATAGTTTGTCTCTCCCGATGTGTAAAAGAACGTCATTTTAATAAGGGAGAATGTTTTGCATGTTTTTATAGTAGTTTATCTTAGAAATAGCCTAAATTATGTTCTAAATATACTTGTTTGTCTCATTTCATTCTTTAAAATATTTGCATTTATGTAAGTAATTCATGATTATATACATCTTGTCAGTTGCCCAGCAGTATAGTTGAGTGTGATTTTCCCTTTACCTAGAGCCTACATATACATATTACCCATTGTTCCTCCTATAATTTTTGTTCAGTCTGCATCTTTCAAATCTTACCTTAGGGCCTCCCTGGTGGCACAGCGGTTGAGCGCTGCACTGTGGAGCTGTTGGCAGCGCATGATGCGGGTTCGACACCCAGCCGGGGAGAATCCCACATGGTGCGGCAGACGTCTCCTGCCTCACCCGCTGCTCCCCTCAGCAGTGTGTTTCCATCGATCTGCCTGTTCTGCTCCCCACTCTGTCTCTGGTGAACCCTCTCGCCGTCCCCTGCCTCTCGCCTGTACCCCAGCTTCTATGTATAAATAAATAAATCTTTAAAAAAAAAAATCTTACCTTAAATATCACTTCCTCTGGGGAGCAATATTCTACACACTCCTATCCCAGTTTGGTTAGATTTTCATCTATGTGCATATATCATCCTGTTCTTTGCCTTTTTGTCATTTACCATACTTTGCAGTCACTTTTTTTAGTTGTATCCGTATATGTTTGTATAGCTAACGAAGGAATCAGTGTATGCTGTATGTACACATGTACTGACTTACTTGTTCACTACTTTTTATCCCTAGTGCTGGGCACAAAGAAAAGATTAATAAAGGTCCCCCCCCCCCTTGCAAGTACTGTTTAATTTTTCCTGGGAAAGGAAAAGGGTTTCTCGATATAATTTCTTTTTTTTTTTAAGATTTATTTATGCATACAAGCTGGGGTGTAGGCCATGGGGGGGAGGGGGGAGGTGAGAGGATTCACCAGAGACAGAGTAGGGAGTAGAATCGGCAGATTTACTGAAATCACTGCTGAGAAGAACAGTTGTCGAGGCAGGAGAGATATCCTGGGCCACAGGCCACGTAGGTCAGCTCCCTGGCTGGGGATCAAACTATTGCCACAGTGGCTGTGGATAGCTTCATAGTGCTGAGACTTAACCCCTTGTGCCACCAGGAGGGCCTCACTGGCATATGACAAGTAAGATTAGAACAAATGACCTGATCTTTAGCTTCGGCAACAGAAGTTTGCCAGAAGAGCAGAATTTCTATGAAATCAGTAGTTACTAGGGAATCAAGCTTCATGACCTTGGTTTATGAATGAAATTGCAAGTAGTTTTCCCTTCTTTATTTTATATTCTATGGGTTAAGGGTTTGGAGTTTGAGCCAGAATATCTAGGTTAATAGCTCTGTTTCTTTTTAGCTTACTCAACTTCTCTAAAACTCCACTTCTCATATCTTTAAACTAGAATAATAGTAGTTAACTTTTATTTTGTGCTTTTTGGTTTGTATAGTTTGTAGTGATTAAGGGGAACAAAGTGCTCTGTTTTATCTTAATGATTAGTTAACACATTTTAAGCTCTCTGTAACCCATACTAATAAAAAGGTGGGAAAAATTAACTCCACTTTGCAGATATTAATAAGATCAGATTCTCTCTAGGCATTTATATAAATTGCCATGCTCTATAGAAAAGGTCACATGGGTTATACTTGACCAACTTAATCAGCTTTAGTAAACATTTTCTGACTAATATTCAGTTCTCATTTTGAATGTTCTGTCTTCTAGACACTGAACCTTTTTGTTTTTTATTTTGGCGTATTCCATAACCCCATGCACAATTAGAACATGTAACTCTTGAATTGCATAACTAGTACTATTTCAGATGATCTCAGTTTACTAAACAGTAATAATTTAATTTAAATCTACCTGTAGCTACTCATAATCTATTTGGAGATGCATTTTATTAAAAGTATAACTAAAACATTGTAGAAGCCAAATTGTTGTGTGGGCAATTGTTACTGTAAGGTTCATTTGAATACATATGGAGATGACTTTAATTTTAGATCCTAAATATAAAATTAACTTGATAACTAGCTACTGGACCATTAGTTGTTTGGGTTTTTTTTTTTTTCTTTTTCAATTGTCTCTGTGGTAGCACACTGCAAAAAACACAAACAAAACTGAGGTTATTCAGAAGACAGTTACTAGAACTAGTATTTCACTGCTTTCCCAGCATTTCAAACAGTCTGGCACTTAGTGGTACTTGCTATTTTTTTTTTTTAATGAATGGATAAATTTTTTAATATACTAAGGAGTCTGTTTTTTATCAATAATGGGTTACATCTTTCTAAATAGTCCCAGTTGAGCATAATCAAGCCTTTAATACCTTGTAATACTTCGTTACCGTATTGCTCTATTTATCAGTTCTCATTTTTAAAAACTTGTTAGAGTAGCAGTGGAAGATGTTGTTTAAGACATGTGCTAGAAGTTTCAGGTTGGGTTTCATATGTAATTAAAATTTGTTAGACACAGGTAATTAAATTTTTTGTTATTTGTCTTTTATCCCCCATCAAAATAGAGGGTAGACTGAAATTTGACTATGCAGGGCCTCAAGTTAACCACAATTAGTTTATCCTTAAATTTGGGGATTTAAAAAATCTTTCTAAGTAGCAATTTGGACTATTTTCTGACACAACATACTACAGCAACCAGTATAGGCCATACCTGGGACTTGAAGGTATCTCCCAGTAAATAAAACAGTTAAAAATATCTAAAACTCTTAAAAATAAATATTTTAAAAAGAACCATAGGGCCTCCCTGGTGGCGCAGTGGTTAAAGTCTCAGTGCTATTAAGCTATAGCCAGCCAGCCACTGTGGTGGCCAGAATTCATTCCCTGGCCAGGGAGCTAATCCACATGGCGCAGCAGACCTCTCCAGTCTTGTCCACTGTTCCTCTTAGCAGTGTATTTCAGTAGATCCGCCTGTTCTGCACCCATTCTGCCCCTGAATCTTCTCACCCCCCACACCTCTGGCCTATACCCCAGTTCTTTTATGTATAAGTAAATAAAAATAAGTCTTAAAAAAAATTAAAAGACCCACAGTCTCTCATTACCCACACTGAATTTGATAATAAAGTATTTTAAGGTAGTTTTTATTTTTTAATTTTTTTTTAAAGATTTATTTATACATACAAGCTGGGGTACAGGCCATGGGTGTGGGGTGGCAAGAGGGCTCACCAGAGACAGAGCGGGTAGCAGAACAGGCAGATCAGAATTACACTGCTGAGGGGAGCAGCGGGTGAGGCAGGAGAGGTCTGCCATGCCATGTGGGATTCTCCCCGGCTGGGCATTGAACTCGCTGCCGACAGCTCCACAGTGCAGCGCTTAACCGCTGCGCCACCGGGGAGGCCCTAAGGTAGTTTTTATTTTAATCCAATTCTAAGACTTTACTGAGGTATGACATACAGAAGAGTTTACATGCCATACACATAGAACTTGATGAATTTTCACAGTTAAGCAGATCCATGTGACTAGTAAACAGAGAAGAATTTTATTAGCCCCCTTAATAATTTTTTAATATAAAATAATCATAGACTTAAATAAACTTTAGAGTCTTGTGTCTTGACTCTAACTGTATTACTAACTTTAGGTGTCACCTTAGGCACATTGTTTAATCTACCTGGTATCTACTTCTCATTTCTGAAATGAGGGGATGAGACTAGATGTTTTATTATGGCTTTAATTCTGTAAATGTGCAAAAAAGATTGACTTTGGGTCATGTAAATGTGGTACATAGGGTTGTAGGTAGTAGAGTGAGTGCACAGTTTAAGAAGGAATGCACGCATTTTTTCCCTTTTATTTACTTTTTAATATATATTTTTTATTTATATCTTTTACATTATTGTGTATTCCCTGTAAAACTCCCACCACCAGTTCACCCATGTACCATCACCATTGTCCCTTGTGCTCTTCTGTCCCCCAGTTTGATCCCTTTCCTCCCTCTCCCTAGCAGAATGTCTCTTACTTTTGGTTGCCTGCTAGTTTTGGTTTGCACTCATTGGTTTTTTTTTTCTTTTTCTTTTTCAGGTTATATTTCACACTATGTGCTGACTGTATCTACAGAACATATTTAAAAAAAAAAAAAACTTTTCTCAAAGATTTTGATTCCAGTGGAATCTTTGCTTTAGATTTGTGTGTGCGTGTTATTGAATTGTAACTCCAGGAGCAATGCCTGTACAAGCTCCACAGTGGACGGATTTCCTCTCCTGCCCAATTTGCACTCAGACTTTCGACGAAACAATTCGAAAGCCCATCAGTTTGGGTTGTGGCCATACTGTCTGCAAAATGTGCCTGAATAAACTCCACCGCAAGGCTTGCCCATTTGACCAAACCACTATCAATACAGACATTGAGCTCCTCCCTGTGAACTCAGCTTTGCTGCAGTTAGTGGGTGCTCAGGTAAGATGGTGACTTACACTTTTTAAGTTCTGTGTGTATTTTTCTTCTGAGAAAAACCCTTTGAATTAAAAGTGGACTAAATAGATAAAGTTCAGTGCTGTGCCAGTCCTGTATTTTAGTATATAAGAACTTTATTGTGGTAATACTGTGTTTCTCAGTTATAGTACTTAATACCGTTTAATCAGCAGTCAGACTCTCTCAACAACCTTAAATGTTGAGATCGCTAGAGAAATCTAAGAGGTAAGTCATTATCTTTTAATGACGTCATGATATAAAGAAACTCTTAATATCAAAGAATTCATAAAGCCATTGCATTTCACTCAAGAAAAGTAAAACTACTTCAGGTGATTTTACTTAGTAAACACTAACTGAAATAAAAGATTAAGAAGACAAAAATTATAGATACCACTTTGGAGAACTGTTTAGAGTAGGAGCAAATATCTTTAGATACCTAAATATAAAAGTTAATCTGTTAATTACAAAAGTAAAACCTTGAAAGATTTATGCCAGTGTTCTCAATTAGAGGTCAGTACTATCCTCAGAAGGTTTCGTGAAAGCTAAGGGAGGCACTTAATATTCTCACAAAGTTAATTTGCTTAGTGTGAGTCTAAAGGACCATATTTTTATCGTAAATAATTTTCTGAAAAAATATACTGGAACTTTGGGATCTTACCCTACTACTACTTTTCATATCTTAAACTGAAACAATCAATGTTCATAAAAATTGAGGACAGGACATTTTAATAATGCATAATAGGGCCTCCCTGGTGGCCCAGCAGTTAAGTGCTGAGCTGTGGAGCTGTTGGCGGCAGCAACATGAGTTCGATGCCCGGCCAGGGAGATTCCCACATGGCGCTGCAGACCTCTCTTGCCTCGCCCGCTGCTCCCCTCAGCAGTGTATTTCCATCGCTCTGCCTGTTCTGCTCCCCAGTCTGCCTCTGGTGAACCCTCTTGCCAACCCACGCCTTTGGCCTCAGCTTGTATGCATAAATAAATAAATCTTTAAATAAAATAATGCATAATAGCCTCTGTTGTAACCCTAAAGATTTCCATTAAAAAACTGGTAAAACTAGGGCCTCCCTGGTGGCGCAGCGGTTGAGTGCTGGGCTGTGGAGCTGTCAGCGGCCCGCAATGCAAGTTCGACGCCCAGCCCGGGAGAATCCCACATGGTGCGGCAGACCTCTCCTGCCTCGCCCGCTGCTCCCCTCAGCAGTGTATTTCTGATCTGCCTGTTCTGCTCCCCACTCTGTCTCTGGTGAACCCTCTCGCCGCCCCGTGCCTCTGGCCTGTACCCCAGCTTGTATGTATAAATAAATAAATCTTTAAAAAAAAACTGTTAAAACTAATATATAATTAAGCAAAGTTGCAGAATGCAAAATTAGCATGTAAAAAAAGGTTGCATTTCTGTATACTAACAATGCAAAAGGAAGGTAAGAAAACAGGCATACTTACAGTGACATGAAGAAGGATAAAATACTTGGGAATAAATTTAGTGATAACAGTTGGAAGACTTGTACACTAAAAACTACAAAACATTGCTGAAAGAAATTAAAGGAATAAATAAATGGAATGACATCACCTATTTATGCATTGGCAGACTTAATATTTAGGTGACAGTACTGCCCAAAGCAATCTATTGATTCAGTGTATGCTCTGTTAGAATCTCCATGGTGCTTTTTCCCCCCAGAAACAGAAATGCCCATCCTGAAATTCAAATGGTTTTACAAAGAACCCCAAATAGCCAAAATAATCTTGAAAAAGAACAAAGTGGGAGATTCATACTTCCTGATTTTGAAACTGCAAGCCTACAGTAATCAAGAAAGTGAGGACTGGCACGAAACAGTTAAATCATTGGGATTGATTAAGGCTGTGTGTGTGTGTATGTGTGTATGTGTATAATATATATGCATTGTCACATATATATTTTTTAAGATTTATTTAGTTAAGCATACAAGCCGGGTTGTAGGCCAGAGGTGTCGGGGGGTGGTGGTGAGACAAAGTGGGGAGCAGAACAGGTGGCTTGATCGAGGTACACTGCGGGGGAAGTAGTGACTGAGACAGGAGAGGTCCACTGCACCATGTGGGTCAGCTCCCTGGCTGGGGGTCTCGATCCACCTCCTGCTGCAGTGACTGCTTCCGGTAGCCTCATAGTGCTGAGACTTAACCCCTTGCGGCACCAGGGAGGCCCAGTCAAATTTTGACAAGGTTGCCAAGAACGGTCAATGGGGAAAGGACAGTCTTTCCAATAAATAGTGCTAGGGAAACTGAAAGTCCACATTAAAGAGAATGAGTTTGGACCCCTACCTTATACAAAAATTAATTCATAATGGAACAAAGAGTAAATGTAGGTGCTAAAACTGCAAAACTCTTAGAAGAAAATATTTTATAAATCATCATGACCTTGAAGGTAGGTAGTAGGGTTTTTTTTAGATATGACACCAGAAGTACAAGGAACAAGATAAATTGAACTAAATCAAAATTTAACATTTTGCTTCAAAGGACATCATCATGAGAGTGAACCCATAGGATGGAAGAAAATAAAGCAAACATACTTGATTGAAAACAATACAAAACAGGGGCCTCCCTGGTGGCGCAAGGGGTTAAGTCTCAGCACGGTGAAGCTATGGGCAGTCACTGTAAATGAGTTCAATCCCAGGCCGGGTGCTAACCCACTGGTGCAGCAGACCTCCCCTATCTCATCCACTACTCCTCTCAGCTGTGATTTCAGTCAGTCCTCCTGTTCTGCTGCCCCCTCTGTCTCTGGTGAATCCTGTCACCCTCCCCCCACCCCAACACACACCTCTGGCCTACACCCCAGCTCTTGTATGCATAAATAAATATTTAAAAAAAAACAAAGACAGCTTGTGTCTGGAATAGTGAAGAGCCCTTTAATTCAATAATAAAGAACATTATTAGAACAAATACTGCACCAAGGGAGCTAATACAGATGGCAAATGAGCAAATAAAAAATTGTTGCACATCCTTTATCATGAAAGAATTGCAAATCAAAACAGTAAGGCACCACATTCACCAATCAGGACTACTAAAATCCAAAACACAGACCAACACCAATTACTGGTGGGAATGTACTTTGGAAGTTATTGTATGATCCTATGATTTTTGTTTTTTATGTAAAATGAACAAGTTCGCAAATTCATAGAGCCATAAAATAGATGAGTGTTTTCCCAAGGGCTGCTGGGGGTTTGGGAGGAAACCTGGAGGTGGGTGGCAGTTAAAAGAGTTTGGGGTTCTACCACATTAATGTTACTTTCTCTGCATATGTCTTTGTAGATATGATGTTTGCTTCTTAGCCTGAAACTGGTCTTTTTATTGCTGTATTTTATACCCTTATTTTGTTAATATGCAAATGATTTCAAAAAGTAAAAACCTTTAAAATTAAAAAAAAAACGAGTTTGGGGTTCTTTTGAAGGTAATGAAAATTTTTCAAAGATTGTGTTGGTTGCCTAACTGTGAATATACTAAAAAGTACTGAATTTTGTATACCATAAACAGATTAATTATATGATATGCAAATTATATCTCAAAGCTGATACAGAAACAAAAATAAGCTATAATCTGTGTTTGTATATTGTATAGAAAAAGTGTTTTGAAAGAACTCAAATTTAGTGAGTTTTGATGGAACCAATGTTAGAGTAGCAGTGCACAAAATATACAATAATACATTTGTTTAATAAATTAGTGAGCACTCAAAGAGATTTTTTTTACCTGTAGGTCCCTGAGCAGCAGCCCATTACTTTGTGTAGTGGGGTTGAAGACACAAAGCATTATGAGGAAGCCAAGAAATGTGTAGAAGAATTAGCATTGTATCTGAAACCGCTCAGCAGTGCTAGAGGTAAATCTGTTGCAATTATTCATGCTAAGCAAGTGTTTTATTAAAGGTGCTACTATTACCATTAAAGTGGTGGACTGTAAATGAATGTTTAATCGGAGTCATTTGTTATAAAACTAAACCCATTGGTGCTAAATAACATTACAAACCACATCAAATGAATTTAGAGTTTATGTGATGTTGGAAACATTTGAATGAATTATGCAGGTAAATACAAACACAATAGTGGTTTCAAAAGGGAACTCCATCATTTAACAACCCTGAATAGTGTACCTTCAATACATTTTATTTGGTATGCTACTGAGGATGTAATAAAATTGGAAGTTGTTACTGCATTTGTTATTTCATTGGGAAATTAAGATTAATCACAACAGAATAACCTTCCAGAACTCTTATGACCTCAGTATTTGGGTTTTAAGCTAATTGTTACTGCTGTCTGGCCTTTTTCCCCCCTCTGTATTCCTCCATGATTAAAATATGAATAATGGTACATTTAATACCATGAGTGTTAAATTTACATGAGACAACAGCTTTCTTATATACTTTCAAAAATACAAACTGTGTTGTTCTCATGTAATTTTTTTATTGTTTAAATATTCTAGCAGAACCTGAGACTATTCATATATATGTAAGTCAATCAACCCATCAGAGGAAGTGCTCCTGTACTGTAAAATTGCATTGTAACCTTGAAATGACTTTTTACTTTCTTAAAGGAGTGGGTCTGAATAGCACCACTCAGAGTGTTCTGAGTCGCCCAATGCAGAGGAAGCTGGTGACTCTGGTCCACTGTCAGCTAGTGGAAGAAGAAGGCAGGATTCGTGCCATGAGGGCCGCTCGATCTTTGGGTGAACGAACTGTCACAGAACTCATTCTCCAGCACCAGAATCCTCAGCAACTCTCTTCTAATCTTTGGGCAGCAGTCAGGGCTAGGGGTTGCCAGTTCCTTGGACCAGGTATGTAATAGAAGTTTGATATTTACTAGTGATTCTAAAATTATGATTTAGGTTCCTCAAACTACTAAAAATGGAGCTTCCATGTGACTCAACAATTCCACTCCCAGGAATCTACCCAAAGGACACAAAATATTAATACAAAAGGATACCTGCACACCTATGTTTATTGCAGCACTATTTACAATAGGCAAGATATGGAAACAACTCAGATGCCCAAAAATAGATGACTGGATCAAGAAGATGTGGTGTGTATGTGTGTGTGTGTGTGTGTGTGTGTGTGTGTGTGTGTGTGTGTGTGTGTGTGTGTGTATACACACACACATACACACAGTGGAATACTATTCAGCAATCAAAAAGATAAACTCATGCCATTCACAGCAACACGGTTGGAGCTGGAAGGGATTATGCTCAGTGAAATAAGCCAGAAAGAAAAAGAAAAATATTAGATGGTTTCACTTATATAGGAGGAATGTAGGGAAACCAAACAAAGGGTTAGAGAAAAAGAAGATGAAACTAGCAGGCAAATTATAGATCTGAGACATACAGCAGGGAAGGGTGAAGCGAGGGGGTGGTCCCAAACGGGAGGGAAGAGCACAAGAGACTGTGGTGATGGTGCACGGGTGAATTGGTGATGGGAATTTTATGGAGACTACACCTGAAAAGAGAAAGCATGCATTGTACAAAAAGGAAGAATGATGTGAAATATATATAAAATAAATAAAAGTATGATGTAGAAACTATAAGTTATGTACAAGGGCTAGTTCTTTGCAATATTCTGTTGTCACGAAGCACTATCCCATTTGACAATCATGGCTTGGGTAATACGATGTTTTTCATCGTGTTTAAAACTTTTAATGCCAAACATACATTTCTGTAGTTTTTTAATTGTATTAATTTTTTTAGCTGCTTTTTTAAAATGTGTAGAATGCAATACAGAATTTGTCCCAAAACAATTAAGACGTGTGACTAATTATTTGTTATTGCCTTGTCCTCAGATTAAGTAGTGTCTGCAAGATTCTAATAAATGGATTTTTTTTTTTTTTGGTACTTCTTGGATCTATCTTTGTATAAATTGTATCATTCATAATTAAGGAAATACTGGTTTACAACACTGTATGTGATTGGGAGTGTAGGGTCATACCTTTTAAAAGTAACTTACTAGGGCCTCCCCGGTGGCACAGCGGTTGGGGTTGGGCTCTGCGCTGTGGAGCTGTCGGCAGTGGCGACACCCGGCCGAGGAGATTACCACATGGCGTTGCAGACCTCTCCTGCCTCGCCCGCTGCTCCCCTCAGCACTGTTTCCATTGATCTGCCTGTTCTGCTCCCCACTCTGTCTCTGGTGAACCCTCTCGTCGCCCCACACCTCTGGTCTGTACCCCAGCTTGTATGCGTAAATAAATCCTTTAAAAAAAAAAGTAACCTACTATACTACTTAATCCTCTACTGTAATCCACTGGGCACCTTCCCTACCTCTTACCTTCCCTTTCTGATAACCTCAATTCTGAAGTCAGATTTCAAGGGTTTTAATGGGTTTACGTTTGTCCCCTTATTTTGTTTCTTTATAGTCCACATAGAAATAAAATTGTCTTTTCCTCCTGATATATTGCACCTATCAAAACCCCCTCCATTTTAAATAGATTTGTCTTATCTCTGCAAGTGATAACTTTTTGTTTTGTCCAACTTTTTCTTAGCAATGCAGGAGGAAGCTTTAAAGCTGGTTCTGCTGGCGTTAGAAGATGGTTCTGCCTTGTCAAGAAAAGTATTGGTTCTCTTTGTGGTGCAAAGGTTGGAGCCACGGTTTCCTCAAGCCTCTAAAACTAGCATTGGGCATGTTGTCCAGCTTCTTTATAGAGCCTCCTGCTTCAAGGTATGAACCTTTGTCATATTTCAACTTAAAAGGAATCATTGTTCTTTTCTGAAACTTGAATAGTGAAAACTTTGAGTGTTACTACATTTATCTTTATTTTTTTCAGAAGATTTCAGCAGTTTTTCTTTTAAAGTAGATGGTACCTATTATACTTAAATCCTGTTGTTTTGAATTTTGTGTGTTATTGAGCAATATATCAGTAGAGCAAACCAAGGCTTATAGATTTTTGTATTCCAAGAAACAATAAACTGTGTCAGCTTCTAGTCAAGACTGTGAGCAGAACTGGTGTGAAGAGCGAGTCATTGAGGCAAAAATGAATTTTACTTGGCTATTTGCTCCAGGTAAAATTCCATATATACGGTATTAGAGCTTCATTTGCCATTTCAGTTTGAGTATATATAATAATGCTGGATATACTCTTTTGTATCCTAAATTAAATCAACAATCCTTCAAACAGTGGTGCCCACTATATCTCATTTATTGTTCCTATTTTCCTAATTTCTTAATGTCAGGGCTTCTTGCTTCTGATGCCACGTAACAAGGCAACATGGACAAGGGCAACATGTCTCTAAAAACTTGTTACTTCATCAACATAAGAAAATTCTTTCCTGAGATCATATTCTCTTGCCAGTGACTCAAACTAAAAAATCCTACATTAACTATCCTATATTATTTATTTATTTTATTTATTTTATTTTTTTAAAGATTTATTTATTTATACATACAAACTGGGGTACAGGCCTTAGGTGTGGGGCGGCGAGAGGGTTCACCAGAGACAGAGTGGGGAGCAGAACAGGCAGATCAGAAATACACTGCTGAGGGGAGCAGCGGGCGAGGCAGGAGAGGTCTGCCGCACCATGTGGGATTCTCCTGGGCTGGGCGTCGAACTCGCATAGCGCGCTGCCGACAGCTCCGCAGCACAGCGCTCAACCACTGCGCCACCAGGGAGGCCCCCCTATATTATTTTTGAGAAAGGATAAAGTGGTTCACAAACAACAGAAAATCATACGTTTTATTTAAAAATTGTAAGCTCTGGCTAAATGACAATATAATGCTGTTTCTTTCTAGAATCAGATTATATCCTGAAAGTAGGGTGTAGACTATAGAAAAGTATCCACCTATCATTTTCTTTAGGATACCTTTAGTCATAATTTTACTTAATACATAATTTTACATAATGTCAGACCTTTAGTCATAATTTTACTTGTTCTAGATTTTTCCTGAATATCTCAGATTTTTTGAAATGATTATAATAGCACCGTTGTACAGCATAATCTGGAATACACTTCAGAATGTCCATTTCATCATCTTCAGGAAATTCAAATCAGACTACATTTTCCATACTTCCTTGCAGGTGTATTTGTCAATTTATCTGTGTTCTGGCCTTTTTTTTTTCTTTAGCATCTCTCTTATTTTCATTTGAAAAGTCTTTTCAAGCTGTGGGGTAGATAATTCTGGTCATTCTTAGTCCATTAGAGTTCCAGGACTTTAGACATTGCATCTGTTGGAAATCCTTCGTTGTTTTTAGTTAAAGGCAACAACAAGAGTCAAGTCCAGGGAACCATTGTATAATATAAAAAGTATATCCCACATTTTAATGAGGTCTAGCCTATATTGAGAGGTTATTTTCATACATACATTCTTTTGATTTGCCTTTGCTTAGGGGCAGAATACATTTAGTTTCTGTGACTGTAGTTCTTGGTCTTTTAGTTATTTGGGCTTTCCGGGGATATACCTAAAGTTACTACCTGAATAAAAGGCTAGCCAGACAAAATATGTCTAAAATACATTAAGATGTATGTAAATAGGTAATCCTGGACTAGAATTAATTATTTTATTTTTGTTTTGTTTGCTTTGGCCTAATTCCAGCTAAAATGTAAATTGTTACGGGTAATAATAATGCCAACCTCAACAAATTTAGAGAATCAAATGAGTTAATGCAGTAATATAACAGTTAATAAGGTAGCAACGCTGACCTGCACATAACATTAGTATTATTATCATCATTATGATTATTGTAGCCCAGCATCTCAAAGCTGTAATTTTTGATGGTGGCCTCAACCCACAAAATTCCATTGAAAATTAAGGGGCCTCTCCGTGCGCTATGCGAGTTCGACGCCCAGCCTGGGAGAATCCCACATGGTGCGGCAGACCTCTCCTGCCTCGCCCGCTGCTCCCCTCAGCAGTGTACTTCTGATCTGCCTGTTCTGCTCCCCACTCTGTCTCTGGTGAACCCTCTCGCCGCCCCCACGCCTCTGGCCTGTACCCCAGCTTGTATGTATAAACAAATCTTTTTAAAAAAAAATTCCATTGAAAATTAAGTCAGCTACAAATTAGTAATCTTTGGAATCACAGAAGCATCTGAAACTCTTTTGGTTATGAGTACCAGCTAACTCAAAGCCAGGCAAGCCCAAGAGTAATACAGAGCTGTGGAAAAGAATATACATTGTTTTTCAGAATAATTGTACTTAATATTTTGTTTTCAAATATGCACACACTCACTAAATTGTGTATCTTTGTGAATGTTTGAATTTCATTCCATCACGTGTTCATGGATTTCTTTCTTACCATCACGTGTTCATGCATTTTTTTCTGTAAGACCTGTCCAGAAAATTTTGACACCTGTGAAGGAGAAAATTTGTACTGACAAAATAGTGTGTCCCATTTTACTCTTACTATTGTTGCTAAATGTTCTTGTTATAGTAAAGATTATCTGTTATCTGTATGTGATCATATAAAATATAAACCTGCTTTGTTTCTTGCCTAAACCATTATAAGATTGTGTGTGTCTTATTAGGTTACCAAACGTGACGAAGACTCTTCTTTGATGCAGCTGAAAGAAGAATTCCGAACCTATGAAGCTCTGCGGAGAGAACATGACTCCCAGATAGTGCAGATTGCTATGGAAGCAGGCTTACGAATTGCACCAGACCAGTGGTCTTCATTGCTTTACGGAGACCAGTCTCACAAATCTCATATGCAGTCCATTATTGACAAGGTAGACCCTTTTCTGTTACTTCTGAGAGTTGATCCTAGAATTTTGATAATTCATTTATTTAACAAATATATGGTGAATATTAAGGTGAATATTGTTCTTGTAAATTATGTTCTTTGTAGCTGAATGTCATGTCAAATTAATCACATCATAATACCAGATAACTCAAAGATTTATTAAGCGTTATAATGCTTTATTCAGTGTATTGTCATTCTTCTGAAAGTTTCTATCTGCCTTTCTTCCTGTTCTTTCATTATTCTCTGAGTTTTAATCATTATGTTAGTTAAACCCGTTTCTAAATAACTTTATTGTCTGGAGTTATTTAACAGTCTGGAAGATGTATGCATTGAGGTTTCTTAGGATTCTCAACAAGAATAATTTCATATAGTAAGTTACCAGCCATTCTAAGTTTGATCAAATTTTCGGTAAACTTATTTCTACTTTATTTGTTGTTATGAAAACATCATTAGAGTACACATGACCATTAGGTCCGATTCCGTTTATTTCTGACTCTTAAGAGCTATATTTAGTTCTCTTAAAACTATAGTAATACTGTAACTATTTCTTGTTACATAAAAAGTCCTGCTATATAAAAAGTCTTAAGTGCCATGTAAAATATATTATGTTCAATAAGAGTATTTTAAATTTTTCTATGCTTTGCCTTACTTAGACTCAGAGATGATTGTGCATTAAACTATACCCTAGATTTTAGTTGAGAAATAAGGTCAAGATGTAAGAGTAGGCCTGAATACATAATAACTAGTACTTACTGAGATTTTATTATGTGCCTGATGGTTTTAAATAATTCATTAATTTTCCCAACAACCCTAGCATTATCACTTTTTTAAAAATAATAAAAACTAAAACCATAAAAGTAAAAAAAAGACAAAAAAATGTCAAGTTTAAAAGGTATAATGAATAAGAAAGGAAGTGGGTGTTAAGAAATGGTAGCTGAATTAAGTTCTTCAGCATTTGAATGTTATTTATTTTGTAAATCTGTATAACCAGAATCTTTAAAAGTATTATTTGTATTTGTTTTTTAATTACTTCTTTTATATTAACACCATTTTGTGATTGGAACAAATTCTAACCAAATGCTTCAATAACATTTATAATGCCTTTATTCCAGAAGATGCTTTGAAGATGTTGAAGCCTGAATCTTTTGGGAGGTTTTATCACTTTAGTCACAGACCATAAATCTCTGTTGATAGTTTAGAACCTCAAATCTTGGCTTAAGTAGTGAAAAGCTCAGCAAGTAAATGAATGAATGATGAATAAAAGCATGTCAGCATTTAGTGATATTTGCATGTTTTTTTGTATTTTTATAAATGTATGCCTTTTTTTTTAAGTTGCCTTGTATAGATTGACCTTTTGGGGAAGAAAAATTCTCATCTATATTAATAAACAGCATAGAAAACTAAAGGATCTGTGTAAGCCCCCGTAGTTTATCACTGTCATTTTTCCCCCCATTAAAGGTCCTATGTATGAATGGCTTAGGGAAGTCAACACAATAATGTGTGTCATTAAACCATAGGGCAGGTATACAACCTAATTAGTTCCAAGAATTCCAGTCAATGTAGGATATTTTTTAACTAAATGAACTTATTTATTTTTTCTATATTTGAATAAATTATTCCATATAGCAGATGGATTCTTATTGAGTTTGTAGAGATTATTTCCAGAGTGGTCACCTTTGAATCTGTAACAGATTCATTTGTTTGACTTAGTTTGTTTTTTTTGTTCTTGCTATTATATAATATTTATCTGTAGACTGTATTGCAAATTTCAATTATTTGGAAGGGCCTCAAGAACTGAGCTAACATAGTGCTAGACAAACAGACTGGAAAGAGAACTTCTAAATTGAGGGTTGAAAAAGATCCAACATTTGAGGACTGTAGGTGCAGTGAAATGCAGGGTTCAGGTAGCAGGTAATTGAATCTGGCCAAAATGTGATATGTATTAAAGAATTAGGGATTAAATTTAATAACTTGACAAAGTGATTGTGATTACTATTAATTATAATTGTATAATTGTATGTTTATTGTAAAGAGTCTTTAATTTTAAAGGATTAAAGATCCTGGCTTTTAGGAAAGTTAATATTTGTTTTTTTAAGTTGCAGACCCCAGCCTCTTTTGCACAAAGTGTTCAGGAATTAACAATTGCTCTCCAGCGGACTGGAGATCCCGCAAACTTGAACCGACTGAGACCCCATTTGGAGCTGTTAGCAAACATTGACCCTAGTCCAGGTAAACTCAATGAACTTAATTATTACTCTTTGGGTGCCTCAGTACTGCTCAATGATTCTTTTCATTATCTTTTGTCACTATCATCTAGAATTTTCCGGAGTAGTTATTCCAGATTTTTTCTATAGTAGTTTAAGTTTCTGGTTCCAATCTTGTCCATCTGTCTCTTTATTACTTTAGCTGATATTTATTTAATACTTTCAGCTGTGAAATACTTTCCTTTTTTTGCCAGGAAAGTAGATTGTCTCTGGTACCCTTTACATTTCATTTTTCATCACAAAATGATATATCTGGCAATGCCAAGCTTGCATCTTCACATAACAATCGTCACTAAAGTTGAATAGTAGCCATAACCTTAGATGTGAAACATACAAGCCAGCTCATACTCGGTTGCCCAGATCATTTTGTATTCTCATCTCAACACTAAAATTTTGGTGGGTTTGTTGTCTCACCCACTGAATTCCTTTTTGCTACATTTCCTGTGGTTATTTTACTTTGCAACACTAGCTTTAAACAATACATTCATTCTTTAAAATGTTTAGGTGACTAACTTATCTGAAAGGCTTTATGGAGCTTAGCTTGATTTCATCTTAGTGCTAATACTAATTCCTTTATTGATTTACTATTAGGGGAAATATTGAATAGCTTAATTTAAAACTTTTTTGTTTGTTGTGTAGATGCTCCTCCTCCTACTTGGGAACAGCTAGAAAATGGGCTGGTTGCTGTGCGTACAGTGGTACATGGGCTGGTTGATTATATTCAGAACCATAGCAAAAAAGGAGCTGACCAACAGCAGGTAAAGAAAAGTTTGAAACTTAGAAGTAGGTTACTATGACTATTCTTACAGATACAAAGAGAGCTAGCCAGATCATGTGAATTTTTTGAGAGTATGATCATAGAAACTAAAAATTAGCTTAGTGTGGTTAACAGTCAGATTACTGGAGTTAGCCTAGTATTATCTAGCAGCCCTGAAATGAAATTACCCTTATTATTCTAATATGCTAGAGTAACTAGCACATTGGTATAACAGAATGATTCTGTGCGAAGGGTATCTCATTTAAATAAGAGTTTCTTTGGTTACAATTGCATTTCAGTTTAATAATCGGTATATATGTTTTAATGCTAATGCTGTATATATATTTGTGATACTGTTTACATATCTGTAAATACTTTTTTGTGTTAGTATTTTAAAATTTTTCATTCATAATATCTGTTATGGCAGTGGATCAATTTTCCTAAAATTAAAAAAATGAAATATGTGGTGGTAAAATTTAATAATGTATGTCATGCCTGGAATTTTATATTTTATTCCCAATAATTTTATTTTGCCTTTAGGATTTATGTTAGAATCTTAGGTCTTGTATTTTGTGTTAGTAAGTTTGAGAAATTAAAACTTGATTATTACTTTATCTCCCTAAGGTAAATATTAACAGTATATTTGTCAATACTGCTTTTGTCCTTGAGAGACAAAAAAATATAAAAAGTATTTTGCTAGGTAGAATAATGTAGATATGATTTTCCTGATCATTCTAAGCACAGATCAGAGCTTTATTTTATGAAAAAATAAAAGAAAGGAGAGACTTATTCTTAGCTCCCTGTTCCATTAAAGTCAGAAGAATATAACAAAAATAATTAAGACTAACAATTAAGAGGAAAAAATACAAAAATACTAAATGTAGTTTTGTTCTTGTTATCCTATAACTCCCAAATCTGGTGTCTTGGCTTATCCCTGATGTTGTAATTAATATGTTATAAACAATAAATTTCATTTGTATTTTTAGAGATATTTTAAGTCCTGATGTATTCTCTAAGTCAAGAATTTTTTACAGAATATTTTTTTATATTATTTCTTTCTATATATTTGTAGATTTGTGATGTTTAAGAAAAACATACGTATAGCTATACTGAACATTTTCCAAAACAAATATTAGAAGACAATTTATAAACATTTGAAAGTCCTAAAGGCCAGTGGTTGGTTTGTCTGGAAACAAGGGGCCTCCCTGGTGGCTTGGGGGTTAAAGTCTCAGTGCTGTCGCCACTGAGTTCACTGCGGCCTGAGTTCAGTCCCCAACCAGGGAGCTAACCCACGTGGTGCAGCAGATCTCTCCTATCTCACCCGCTGCTCCCCTTAGGTAGTATATTTCAGTACATCTGCCTCTTCTGCTCCCTACTCTTGTCTCTGATGAATCGTCTCACCCCCTGTACCTCTGCCCTTACCCCAGTTCTTGTATGCATAAATAAATAAAAAATAAATCTTTTTTTTTTTTTAAACCTTAGAATAAGTCTCACTTTTTTCGCTTTAGGTAATCTAGATACATATGTGAATTTATTTCATTTATTCATCTACACAATAAAGACCCTAAAATAGCTGCATAAAATCTGTGGGTTTTTTTTTTAATGGCTAATGTTTTCTTTTGGTCTTAGCCTCCACAGCATAGTAAATATAAAACATACATGTGTCGAGATATGAAGCAGAGAGGAGGATGTCCTCGTGGAGCCAGCTGTACATTTGCACATTCACAGGAGGAACTGGAAAAGTAAGTGTGAAGTCATTAGATTTAGCCTGTAACATGTTATAGAATTAAGAGAGAAGTATTAAGTAGAATAATTTGCTACCATTGAGATACACAAAAGGAGAAAAATAAGAAAAAAAGAAGAAACAAAATAATAATGCAAAAAGTGATTGCATTATCTTCATTATCTTCAATAAATGGGACGGTCCAGAAAATAATAGTGAATTTTAAGAAAGAAAACTACTTTCTTTCATTACATCATGCTTATAAATAGGAAATGGTTTATAGTTAAGTCAGTCTAGAAATGAGTTATTTGCACTATCAAAGTTTTAATTCTAAGGATTTTCATAAGTTTTAACTAATATTGACTAACTGAATAATGTATTTCCAATGGAAAAATTTGCCCATTTCTCTATTTTAAGAAATTACTTTGTCAGACTCAGTTTCACAGATTCTTTAAAATTTTAAGGACCATGTAATTCTGATGATAAAGCTTGCAACACATAGTAGGAAAAAAAAAGAAAACGTCTTAAGTGGTTTTTTTTTTCCAAAGCCAGTATAACAGTGACACTAAATTTGATAAAGATAGCAGAAAACATCTCATATATTAATATTTTTTAATCCAAAATTTTAAAATTTAGAACTCAGTGATACATTAAAATACATACCATAACAAAGTGCAAAAGATAATTACTGTAGGGCAGACCGTGTCCAGTGTTCACAGTAGATCAGAACTGAAAGGGAAATGAAATGAAAGGGAATATTGCTAAGCAGATATATGTTGTGCCTCTTCAAGGAGGCCTTCTTGGCTTGACAATTTTTATGATATAAAAATCCCGTTCTCTGACAATAAAGGCAGAACAGCTTGAGCACTCTCTGGTGTGTGGACAGTCTCTCATTTGTAACACTCCGACGCCTTCTCCACCCTCCCTGAGACCTGACACGATAACATCGGTCAGAGCTGGCCTCCGACAGCTATATACATGACACTATTTGTAAGCATGTAAAGGTCTACATGCTTACAAATATGGAAGGATAAATCTATTTATCTACCAAACTGTTAACAGTGATTACCCCTAAAGTGTAATTGTTCTCCTCTACACACACACACACACAGAAATTTGTCAAATATGGAAAATTTTTGAAATAATATAATTTCTCATATGGGACTTCTGTCTTTGAAATTTTTTTAAAATGCACCAGAGGTTGTAAATAGATGTATTTTCATTGTTGATGGCTAAGGTTACGAGAGTCTGATGGTTTAATTTTTTTTCTTGTGGTTAAATTTAGAATCTGCATACCTCTTATACCACAGCCTCTATTTTGAATTTAGGCATTATTCTGTATTATTTCCACTAACTTGCTTTTAAAATTATTTCTGTTTTGTATAGGCATACATGGCATCAGTATCTCTAATCAGATCTGATACAGATTAACATACTTGAATATTCATAATTTTTAATAGACAAATGGCAAATTTTTCTCATTGTACACTGGCTTTTTATTTTATTCTTAATTTTTAAACAGGCTCACTGTGTACTAAACCATTTGAGGGGATGCTAATGTCAAGTGTTCTAGAAACCTTCTTCTAAAGATTTTTCTAACCGTTTTCTAATAAGTTTTTGAAATAGAAATTTCAATGAATATGTTGTAGTCGATATTAACTAGCATGATTTATAATGTTACAAATACTCATTGCAAGAAATTTTGTACTTGACAAATAAATAATGTGTTTGGAATCTTCTTTTTGCACCTGTTATATGCATTTTAATTATTGGTCTTGCTTTTATAATACTGGATTTTGGTGTATGCCTTTGATTTTTTTAGATTCCGTAAAATGAACAAGCGCCTGGGTCCCAGAAGACCCTTGAGTGCCTCTATGGGTCAGCTTAATGAAGTGGGCCTCCCTTCAACAGCTATACTTCCAGATGAAGGTGCAGTGGATCTGCCTAGCAGAAAACCCCCTGCTCTGCCAAATGGAATTGTATCAGCAGGGAATACAGTAACAAAGCTGATTCCACGAGGGACAGACACCAACTATGATTCTAGTCTGAAACCAGGAAAGATAGATCACCTGAGCAGTAGTGCCCCTGGATCCCCTCCTGACCTGTACGTCATTTTTCCTCTTATTTGTTCTTCTTTATGAACAAAAATAGAGAGAAGGAAAAAATAATCATTGTTTTGTCTTTTAAAAAAGACACTGGTGGTTTTATTTTCTTTTTCTTCTACTATGTCTTTTCAGAAACAATTAGCATAGGTGAAATAAGATCAAAGTTTGCACACTTTGTAGAAGAAATGACTATTTTTTTTTAAAGATTTATTTTTTATTTATACATACAAGCTGGGGTACAGACCAGAGGCATGGGGCGGCGAGAGGGTTCACCAGAGCCAGAGCGGGGAGCAGAACAGGCAGATCAGAAATACACTGCTGAGGGGAGCAGCGGGCGAGGCAGGAAAGGTCTGCCGCGCCGTGTGGAACTCTCCCCGGCTGGGCGTCGAACCCTCGTCGCCGCTGCCGACAGCTCCACAGTGCAGCGCTTAACCGCTGCGCCACCGGGGAGGCCCCAGAAATGACTATTTTTTTTTTAAAGATTTATTCATGCATACAAGAGCTTGGGGTGTAGGCCAGAGGTGTGTGGGGGGGGGCAGGGGTAAGAGGATTCACCAGAGAGTGGGGAGCAGAACAGGCAGATTGACTGAAATATACTGCTGAGGGGAGCTGCAGATGAGACAGGAGAGGTCAGCTGCGCCATGTGGGAAGCTCCCTGACCAGGAATCGAACTCATGCTGCAGTGGCTTTAGACAGCTTCATAGGCTGAGACTTATCCCTTGTGCCACCAGGGAAGCCCAGAAATGACTATTGAAAGAAATAAATTTCCTTAATTGTGGCTTTTTTTTAAAATTTTATTATTTGCATATATTAGAAGTATCTTGGAAACCTTAAATTTGACTTTCAGAATCTTACTCCCCTAGGCTAGAACCTGTCCCCAAGAGTATTTCTGCCTTACCTGTGAATCCACATCCTGTACCTGCAAGGGGACCAGCAGACCTTCCACCTATGCCTGTCACCAAACCGCCTCAGATGGTATCACGAGGCTCTCAGTTATACCCAGCTCAACAGGCAGATGTTTATTATCAGGATCCTCGCGGAGCTGCTCCACCGTTTGAACCAGCACCTTATCATCAGGGTAATGCTCTTTCATTTTATGTCACTCATATTTTAGGAGTTGTGAGAATTATCCAAGTAAGATTAATCATATCTGTAGTTGTCTCCTACTTAAAGCATTTTTTAGTACTTTGGAAAAAACATTTTATGAGCAACTAAATAGGAAAAAGATAAAGTAGCAAAACTCTATAAAAAGCAAATAATCTGCTAAAAGTTATATATATGTATATATTTATGGAAATAAATCAACCAAGTAGATAATGGCAGTTTCCTCTGTAAGACAGTATATATCTTCTGGACAAAATTTTCTTCAAGCATTAAAAAAAGAAGTTAATGTTACAGTGGATATAAATTATTTTTATTCCCATCAGAATTTTACTGATATGCCATATATAAGTGTAGGACACAACTTCACACATCAGCATGTACACATGCTTCACTTGCCCTCTACCAAAGTTCCAGTGCCCATACACTACACAGTTTACCCATGTGTTACATACACACACTCACCCCATTGATAACACCATAATTTTCACAGATTATGAGTTATTTTTGTGTCTTGCTGGTTTGTTTTCTTTATTGATAATCCACAAATGAGAGAAACCATCTGATAATTAGCTTTCACTTTGACTCTGCTTAACCCAATAACCTCAAGATCTATCCATTTTGTCCCCAAAGGCAATATAGCTGAGTAACATTCTACTGACCTCTAACACAATTTCTTTATGCAGTAGTGCATTTACGTTGTTTTCCATATCTTGGCTAGTGTAAACAAATCTTCTGTAAACATCAGAACTCATAAATCTTTTTGTATTAGTATTTCCATATTCTTGAATAGATACATAGGTGTTGTATTACTGGATCATATGGTATTGCCCTAAGATATCTCCATAACATTTTTCATAGGTTGTACCAATTTACATTCCCACCAACAGTGAAAGAGTGTTCCTTTTTCTCCACGTCCTTCCCAACCAACACTTGTTTCCAGCCTTTGATATTGGCCATTCTCATAATGTGCGATGACATCTCATTGTGGTTTTGATTTATATTTCCTTTACAATAATGATGTTGATCATATACACATGGATTGCAAGGTTGAGAGTCTAGAGTCTGTAGGATTGTTTATATTAGGCATGGAGAATGAAGGGAAGGAGATGACTGAAGTTTATATATACAGTTCCTCCCTGCCCCCCCCCCAAAAAAAGTGGTTTTTTTGAATTAAAGTATTGCAACTCTGTCAAAGACAGAATAGTGCTGTTTTTTAAACTGGGATAGATTAAAGGTGCTCTTATTTTCTTCTTTAAGACTGTCCTAGTTTTGAATCACAGTGCCTTCTATAGTTAAAAGAATAGCTTGAAATTGATAATGACATTATTGATACATGTAAAAACATCATTAAGTTAATTTATTTCTTCTTTATGACCATCCAATATAGGAAAAAACCTAACTGCTTTTGCTGAGGTAATCTTAAATACACTGTCAGTCAGGGTTTGATTACAGATAACAGAAATCACTCTAGCTCTGTAAAGCAGCAACAGTTTTAATACAGGGTATTTAGGTATCTTACGCAATCAGTGGAAGTATTGGAGAAGCAGGCTTAAGGTAGACCTCTAGGACTGAGTCCCAATACTGACCAATGAAAACACTTGTTTCGGTGAATAAGTACTAGAAAAAGGAAACTTCTGTCTTAACTGCCAGCTCTAAGACCAGATAAATTCAGTATCAGTCTGGAAATTGAGAGAGGACTGCTGCAATTGTTGCCTCAAGAACTTTAAAGTTAGGCAGTATCTCCTGGGTCTGCCCAGCAGAATGGTTCCTTTCTAATTAACTAAATTTCACATTCCAAACTCATTCAAGAGTGATTTGTGGGAACCCCCCCAAAGAAATGTGATTTACTCTCAAGTATTTACATTGCAATAGTTAATGTATTGAGAAGCCTCTCTACTATGCTAGATTATAAGTAGATTTGTTTTTTTCAGTGACCTTTAGGGGATAATTTTTGCTTGTTATTTTTCATATAATGACATAGGAAGGAGGGGAACATCTAAAGGAACGAGTGGATTGTTAATTTTTTATTGTTAAAATTTTTCTTTAAGTATTGAAATATTTGGAAAGAAAAAGTCTTACATAGAAAAACAGATTGGCTTATTATTGCTTTTGGTTCCTCTTTTATATTTTATAGGCATGTACTATACTCCACCACCACAATGTGTGTCCCGCTTTGTTAGACCTCCACCATCTGCACCTGAACCTGGTCCTCCCTTCTTGGATCATTATCCACCCTACCTCCAAGATCGTGTAGTAAATTCTCAGTATGGCACACAGCCACAACAATACCCACCTATGTACCCTCCACACTATGATGGCCGTCGACTATACCCTGCTCAGTCTTATGGGAGAGAGGAAATTTTCCGAGAAAGTCCTATTCCCATTGAGATTCCACCTGCAGCAGTACCGTCCTATGTGCCAGAATCCAGAGAAAGATACCAGCAAATGGATGGTTACTATCCAGTGGCTCCTCATCCAGCTCAGATCAGACCATACCTGAGAGTATGTTCTATTTTTGTCTTACTACATAGATTTAATTAGATTGTTGCTTAAAGTGATTTTATTTTAAAGATTTATTATTTACACATACAAGAGGTGGATTGTAGGCCAGAGGTGGGGGAGAGGGGGTGGAAGAGAGAGGTGAGAGGATTTACCAGAGACAGATTAGGGAGCAGAACAGGTGGACCAACTGAAATACACTGCTGAGGGGAGCAGAGGAAGAGGCAGGAGAGGTCTGATACACCATGTGGGTTAGCTCCCTGGCCGGGGATCAAACTCTTGTTACATTGGCTGCCTGCAGCTTCATAGGGCTGAGACTTAACCCCTTGTGCCACCAGGGAGGCCCCCAATCAATTCTTTTTTATAAGAAAACTTTCTCTTTTTTTTTTTTTTTTTTTGGTCTTCATAATCTATCTGGGGTTTTTTTTTTTTTTTTGGTCTGTTTTGTTAAACTTATTAAAGGGGGTAAGGTTTCCTATCCCGTTAGTTTCTGAACTTCAGGTAGTTACATTAACATTTTTAGATCTATTTGAAAATTAATGGTCTCTAATCAAGAAAAGGAAATTTAAATTTACCTCTTATGAATTTTTTTTTTTAATTTTTTTTTTTAAGAATTTTTGTTTATTTATGTATACAAACTGGGGTACAGGCCAGAGGCGCAGGGCGGCGAGAGGGTTCACCAGAGACAGAGTGGGGAGCAGAACAGGCAGATCAGAAATACAATGCTGAGGGGAGTAGCGGGCGAGGCAGGAGAGGTCTGCCGCACCATGTGGGATTCTCCCTGGCTGGGCATCGAACCGGCATCGCCCGCGGCCAACAGCTCCGCTGCGCCACCAGGGAGGCCCAACCTCTTAGGAATTTTTGAAAGATTTTTTTTAGATATTGTTTTGCTTTGTTATGTTTTATTAAAAGTCTTAGATTTACCGGGGCCTCCCTGGTGGCGCAGCGGTTGAGCACTGCGCTGTGGAGCTGTCGGCAGCAGCGACGCGAGATCGACGCCAGGCCGGGGAGAATCCCACATGGTGCGGCAGACCTCTCCTGCCTCGCCCGCTGCTCCCCTCAGCAGTGTGTTTCTGATCTGCCTGTTCTGCTCCCCGCTCTGTCTCTGGTGAACCCTCTCGCCGCCCCACGCCTCTGGCCTGTACCCCAGCTTGTATGAATAAATAAATCTTTTAAAAAAAAAAAAAAGTCTTAGATTTACCAAATGTTAGGGACAGGTATACAAGCTGCTGCTTATTTAAAATAGGTGCTAAATGTATTCCATAATTCTTTTTCGATTTTAACTAATTTTTGCATTTTTAGGAGCCTTCTTATAGCCGGTTTCCTCCTCCTCCTCAGCCCCATCCTAGTCTAGATGAACTGCATCGCAGACGAAAAGAAATAATGGCCCAGCTAGAGGAAAGAAAGGTCATCTCTCCACCTCCTTTTGCACCATCACCAACATTACCTCCTACCTTCCATCAGGAGGAAGTAAGCACATCATTTATTGTCTCATTTAAGGTTTTTTCTGTGTCAGCGAGTTGTTACATTATGTTTAAGTAATTTTTGCTAATTCCCATGGTTATGAAGATATTTTCCTGTTTTTTTTTAATGATGGTTTTATTCACATTGGATCTGTAGTCCATCTAGATTTGATTTTTATATATAGTGTATTCAGAGTCAAGATCCATTTTTCTCCCTAAAGGGTTTCATTAATCTAGCCCCGTTTAATGAAAACAACCTCCTTTCCCCAATGCCCAGCAGTCACCTTTATCATACTCAGGTGACTGTATGTATTTCTGGACTTTATTCTGTTTCATTGGTATTTTCTCTATCCTTGCATCAATTCCACGTTGTCTTAGTAGTTTTATTATGTGTTAATATGTGGTGTAGTGTGTTTTCCTATATTTCTCCTTCAAGAATACCTTTTCTGTTCTTGGTACTTAGAATTCCCAAACACATTTTAGATTCAGTATTTTGATTTATACAAAAATGCCTGCTATAATTTTTATTAGTATTGCATGAATTCTGGATCTGTGCTTATCCAAAATATTATAACTACTAGTCAGTCATGTGGCAGTTGAGTACTTTAAAATGTGACTTTACTGAACTCAGATACGCTGTAATTATAGAATATGTACTAGATCTGAAGATTTAGTATCCCCTAGGAAAACATTTCACTAATATTTTTCCATTAATTACATATTGAAATTATAATTCTTTGGATATATTAGATTAGATAATACCTGTTACTGAAATTAATTTCAGGTGTTTATATTTATTTTTTAATGTGATTGTCGTAATTTTTTTTTTTGATAAGGTAGACAAGAGCCTTTGTTTGGCAGCAATAGTCTTTAAGAATTTCACTTTTTTACTTGCTAGGAGTCCCTCAAGCAGTCTGGTAGAGAAGCTCATGGAGCTCTTAGAATAATGATTTTAAATGCACAGAATGTATGTAATTACAGAGGATGTAAATACTGAGAGAGTGATCAAAATAAAACTATATTGATGATAGAGTAATATATATACTTCGTTATTATTTATTAACAAGATAATCCATTAGTCAAATTAAGGTTGTTATTTTTTTCTTACCTCAGACCTCAACTCCAGCCTTGAACCCCATAAAGGGGAAAAAAAAAATTGTTACTTTTTATGAATAATTTTTTTAATGAATGAACCCTGTCACTCAACTAGGAAAACTAACAGTAGTTATTGATGATGAGATTTCATTTAATTTTAATTTGGGGGGTTACATTTTTCCTCTTAGATACATGCACATCTTCCACTCACCCTTGATCAAACCACCTGTGCCCATACCCCATTTGTCTTCTTCCCCCTTCTCCTCCTCCCTTTCTCAGTTTCCTTTGATGACCCATTATATGCTTTCACTGAATTCAAAATTCATTTCTACTGTACTTTGCCTCTGTATATTTTTTTGTTTATAGTCCACAGAAGCCATCTAATACCTGTTTTTCACTTATGGACTTTTTTTACTTAACATAATCATTTCGAGATCTGTCCAATTTGTCCCAAATGCCACTATTTCATCCTTCTTCACAGTTATGAAGGATAGTGTTAAAGTTGATTCAAAGAATAGGAGAGATAGGCTATAAAACAAGTAGTGGAAGGAGGGAAAAAAATCAAAACACTGAAATAAAGTTGCTAGAAAAATCTGACTAATACACTATAAGGGTTAAGCCATAATGGCCAGTGTGTGTGTGTGGCGGAGGTGGGGGTGTTTAATCTTTGGTGTTCTACAAGATAGTACTAATTATCATGAGTGAGTGTTTTTAATGTCAGTGGTGTCTGTAGTGATGTTCACTTTTCCACTTCTGTCACAATAATAATTTTTTTTGCTCAGTCTTGCTAGGGATTTATCAATCTTGTCTTTTAAAAAAAATTGGTTTTTGCTTTATTGATCTTATTTTGAATTGTTGATTGTTCATACCCCTCCACTTATAATAATAATGTATATATATTTTAAGTCAGATTTTCTTAGCAGGATTGTAGTTGATATTTCGTAACAAAAATGTGTTGCATTTTTTATGTATAAATTAGAATTCTAAACATTGCTATCTTCACAAATTATGAATGTTAAGCAGTGAAAATTGGTAAATGTAGTGCATTGCGTATAATAAACAGTAACCTGTTGCGTCTGTGAAAGTGACCTGCTAAATACAAGTTGTTGATAGTATCAAGCTTTCTTGTAAACATGGGGCAGATTTCCACAGGAATGAAGGTTATTAGTAAACATACACTTTATTAGTGTAATTTTACTTATAAGATATAAACAAATTATTTGGTTTTTTTTTTTTTCAAAAACTGTGTAATTAGCTTTTTTGTTGTACCACACTATTGTTTAGAAAATATGTAAAGCAATATAAAGTTGTGAAAAGTAAACTAATTTTATAATCAAACCTACTTACCTTTGCTGTTCAGCTCTGTCACTTACTCAGCATCCAAACTTACTGTAAATTACTTGGCTTTGGGCCTCCCTGATGGCGCATCGGGGTAAGCGCGGCTCTGTGGAGCTGTTGGCAGCTGCGGCGCGAGTTCCATGCCTGGCCATAAATTTATTTATCTATGCATGCAAGCTGGGGTCCAGGCCAGAGGTATGGGGCAGTGAGAGGGTTCACCAGAGATAGAGTGGAGAGCAGAACAGGCAGGTTGACCAAAATACATTGCTGAGGGGAGCAGTGGGCAAGACAGAAGAGGTTTGCTGCGCCATGTGGGAATCTCCATGACCGGGCATCAAAGTTGTGATGCCGTGGCTCTGGATAGCTTCATGGTGCTGTGCTTAACCCGTTGTGCCACCAGGGAGGCCCAGGAGGTGGAATTTTTAAAAGAGGTAGAACAAAGGAAAAGTTATAAACAGTAGAATTAGGAATTACGGTTGAAAATGAGTGTATTTGTGTCCTCCTCTATCATCGTAGATGCGCGATAATGATGACTCAGAAAAAAGATCTTTTTAGTTTACAGGGAGGTATAGAGTCACTTAAATGTATTAGTGGCACCTAGGATATCAGTAGGTACATCATGATATGTATCTAGCACTGCTTTCTGCTGGTTTAACCTTGATCATGTTACTTATATTGTCTCACATGGACTTGAGAAGCACATTAGTGTATATAAAAGCACTTTGAAAAACCATTATGGAAATTGGACTGTTACAATTTTAGTAAAAATACATTGGACCTAGACTAGCTATTTGTGTGTTACCATATAACTTAAAAACTCATCCTGGGAAAAGAACATTACATATCTTTTCATCTCATTGGATCAATCTAAGGAGCAAAATTTATTTCAAGATACAAAATATTGCTTTTAAAAAATTTTATTAGAAAAGTTCTTAACATTATATTCACAATATAGACTATTTTAAATTAGTTTTAGTTTTTAATACTTAGTTTGCCAGGAATGTTACTGAAAGTAACATAGTTACTAGCAAAACTATGGCCTGCTACATATTTAAGTGTTGACTTTATCTTGTGAAGAAGAGGTGGAGCAGATATCAAAAATCTTAGCTTCATTCCTTTAAAGATGCTGAGATACTTCTTTTCGATCCTTTTGTTAGCAAAGTATAAAGGCTAACTATCATTCTTATTTTATATTTTTCATAAACCTTCAAAAATCTCATGACAGATAACCGTCAGGTTGTTTCAGCATGATGTTCTAAGAAATTCATTATCTTGTTACTCATAAACCCATTTTTTATTTTGTTTCCCTTTTTCCCCTCACGGGTAGTTTTTGGATGAAGACTTGAAGGTAGCTGGAAAATACAAAGGAAATGATTATAGCCAGTACTCCCCTTGGTCTTGTGACACCATCGGCTCCTACATTGGAACCAAAGATGCAAAACCCAAAGATGTTGTGGCAGCAGGGAGTGTGGAAATGATGGTAGGTATAATAACTTAGCTATCATTAATACAACTCAAGAGAAACCAAATAAATTAACTCCCACTATTGTGTAGACACAAATAATTCAGAGTTTCAGACCGTTTTTTCTGCTCTACTATTGAATTATATTTAAGCTCTGTTTTTTTTATTTCGAAATAAAAATCTTTTAATACTTACAAAAACAAAAATAGATATTTCTGTGCAGCCAGTATTTACCAAACAACTGTGTAAAACAAAATTAAATAATTTTACAAAATTAAACAAGATCTTGAGTTTCTTCTTCAAAAAAAGTATAGGCCTTACAACACTGAGGTTTAAACAGCTAAGTTGAATCTAGTGAACAATAGTAGTACTTGAGTCAGAATTTCTCCTTAGTTTTGAGTGGGCTATGGTATACTGAAATGCATTATGCTTATGCTATATTGTTTTTTAACAAAATAGATATATATAACATCAGTTTATCTAAATACCCAAACTTAAAATATATCACTATTTTGTCTTAATGCTTCATTAGTTTTTGTTCTTTTACAAATTTAAAAAAAATTCTCTATCCTAAATTGAGAGTTTATCATTATCATGGACTTTATACTATTACTAAACAATTTTGTTTCACCTGTTTTTACATCTTAAATATATACTTAAACTCCTTATTTCTAAACAGTCTTTCTTTTGAGGACTATACACATTTACACCTGTAGTCAAGTTAATTCATTTTAGCTGCTTTTAGCAGATGCCATTGTATGATAACTGATATACAATAAATATATAGATATATATATGAAAGATTCGTTTTGTTGGTGGTGGACTTTTTGGTCTTTTACTGTTATGCACAGTGCTACAATAAACATCTTGTGTGTACTTCTCCTTGACACATGCATGAAAGTTATGATTAGAGATGATACTGTGTTTAAAGGTATGCCTAAACCATTTGCCCTTATTAACTCTTGTGGAGGTTCCCTAAGTTGTATGTGTGGTGTATGTTTTACCAATTTTGGTAACAAAAAAAGATGACTTGGATGCTCACAAATAAATTAAGTGGTAGTGTAGCATAAATATGACTAGATGCCAACCAAAAAGAGAGAGAAGAAAAAAAATAGGAGGAAAAGGCAAGAATGAATCTTTTTTTATGGTGGTATTAGAGAGACATTGTAACAAATATTAGCAAAATAAAAGTCATTCCTTTAAGTCAGTAAATAATAAAAATGTTTGCTTACCTAACTCTAGATATAATTGACAGTCTCTTAAATGAGTGATAGGAATCTAGCCCAGTGTTTCTCAGAAGGTATTGTACATATAAATTATCTAGGGATCTTTTAAAATGCTAGATCTAATTCAGTAAGACTAGGATTGGAAATGAGATTCTACATTTCTAGTAAGTGCCAGAATGATTCTTACATTGCTGGTTCTTCGAATATACTTTGAGTATCAAGGCTATAGCAACTAGATTTCTGATTAGATTTCCATTTATATTTATCTTGTTAGGTGTTTGTTTCTGATAGGAATCACTTTGAACAATCTATGTTGACTTTTACATTTTTAAACAGTTTTTCTAACTAGTCAGCTTTGAAATTGAGTTAGTTATGACACACCTATTTTCAAAGAAATGAATTAGAGTAACAGAATTTAAACAAGAATATGTTTCACATAGTAGGGGTTAAATATTTGTCAGGAAATTGTATATGTATGTACTGGATCATTACGTAAAACACATTTCTTACTGTGAAGGGTGATCAGAAGTTTAAAAAGCAATGTTTTACATGATAGTTAAAGGCAAATAAAGATTTTTAGTTTTACCATGAGAACATGATATTCTTTCTTAGCCTTATTACAGAGCTAGAGGAAATTATGTTAGAGATCTAAGTTTGGAGTAGATTTCTCATTTTACTTTTTATTAGAATGTGGAGAGTAAGGGAATGAGAGATCAGCGATTGGATCTTCACAGAAGAGCAGCAGAAACCAGTGATGATGACCTCATCCCATTTGGAGACCGACCCACAGTATCTCGGTTTGGTGCCATCTCTCGAACTTCCAAAACAATCTATCAGGGTGCTGGCCCAATGCAAGCCATAGCACCTCAGGGAGCGCCCACAAAATCGATTAACATTTCAGGTAAATATCTCAGAGGGTAGATACTTCTAGAGGGTTCATATTCATGACTCCCAGAACCACCCTGACACACAGTTCTTTATAATTGCTTTATGTAATCTTCCAGAGTTTGTAATCATCAGACTTCTCTAGAGAATTATCTCTGTAGAAAGGTAATTATAACCCAAGGAATTGTAGGGATACAAGCTAAAATTCAAATGTCTGTGTGTATGAAAATAGCTTGTTTCTTTTTTTTATAAATAGACTTACTGCTTTTATTAAAATAGTACATTTTTATTTTTAAAAATTTCATACAAAATTAGACTTTCAGTGAGGGAATAAAAACAGCAACACCCTTACCATTTTAGTTGAGATTTTTTTCAGATAACTGTGCACAATATGCCCGTGCCTCTTAGATTATGGGTGCCTTAAAAGAAGAATCAAATCTGTGAATTATATCATGCCATGGTAAATTATTGTTTTATAGATTATAGTCCATATGGAACCCATGGTGGCTGGGGAGGTTCTCCATATTCACCTCATCAAAACATACCTTCTCAGGGACACTTCAATGAGAGGTATGAGTCTTCTTTTTTTTTTTTTAATTTAAACCTTTAAAATTATTTGATTATTACTAGTTTTTCTGGTGAATATTTTAAAAAGTAGAAATTTTAATTTATTCCATGTTTTCTCTCCCACCCAAGGGAGAGAATATCCATGTCAGAAGTGGCCAGTCATGGAAAACCCCTCCCATCTGCTGAGAGGGAACAGCTTCGACTAGAATTGCAGCAACTAAATCATCAAATTAGCCAACAGACACAGTTGCGTGGGCTAGAGGTACCAGTATATAGGCATTTTTTTATTTCTATTTTTTAAGGGTTCTCAGAGATTTTTTTTATTTTGAAAGAAATTTTTTAAAGAAATTTCATCTGAATCTTTATTTTTTTTTTAAAGGTTTTTTTATTTATGCATACAGGCTGGGGTACAGGCCAGAGGCGTGGGGTGGCGAGAGGGTTCACCAAAGACAGAGTAGGGAGCAGAACAGGCAGATGGGCGGAAATACACTGCTGAGGGTTGCAGAAAGCCAAGCAGGAGAGGTCTGCCGTGCCATGTGGAGATCTCCCTGGCCGGGCATCGAACTCACATCGCCGCTGTCAACAGCTCCACAGCGCAGCACTTAACCGCTGCGCCACCAGGGAGGCCCTTCTCAGATTTTAAAGAGAGAAACTTTTAGGAACTCTGAACACAACGGTTTTTCTTAAGAATTAGTATAGGGGGCCTCCCTGGTGGTGCAGCGGTTAAGCACTGCACTGTGGAGCTGTCAGCAGCGGTGACGCGAGTTCGACGCCTGGCCAGGGAGATTCCCACATGGCGTAGCAGACCTCTCCTGCTGCGCTCACTGCTCTGCTCAGCAGTGTATTTCCATCGATCTGCCTGTTCTGCTCCCTGCTCTGTCTCTGGTGAAACTTCTCACTGCCCCACACCTCTGGTCTGTACCCCTGCTTGTATGCATAAATAAATAAATCTTTAAAAAAAAAAAAAGAATTAGTATAGGTGTCCATTCTTCAAAGAATTTATGTACTTAAAGTTCAGTTCTGGGAAGAAAACTGATTAATTACGATTCCCCAGCTGGGGGTAAAACCTTCTAGTAGTGCATTTAAGTTTAAGGTATACAGTTTTTAATGAACAAATGCTTGGATTTTAAGAGCTTATAAAAATTTTGCCTATTTCTTTTTTGTAATTTAAAAATACTTCTCTTATTTCCTTTAATCCTCAGCATTTTATTAATTTTTAAAAAGTAGAAGCTTAAAACTGAAAAAAGCTTCTGTGTAACAGTATCTTTCATTACTACAGTTCTTTTATTTTATAAATTACTATCATACATATTATTTGACACCCATCCCCCCCTTATTTAAGCCTATGTAATTGACAGGTAGGTTAGACTGGTACTGCTGCCACATAAGGAAAGATAGATATGTTTATATTATTTTTTACATGAAACCTATTCTTTGAATATGGAAAACAGCAGCTATTGTAGCTTCTCCCTTTTGAAGAAAAAGATACGGTTAGATGTTAGCTTTTATCTTTCTACCAAGATAATAAGGAAGGCGTTGGTTTGGAGAAAAACAATCTTACTGATACTTACACTTATTAGGAAGACCAATTAATATGAGATTGTTTCCTGGAACACAGGTCTGGCCTAATCAATAAGGTTTAGAAAATTTTAAATCCATGTAATATAGTCACTCATATTTTGTTTCCTTAAGCCATTGCTTTATTTGCATTGGTCCAAAACTTCTTGATGATTCCTATTGTATGTCCATGTTTAGTTCATTAAGTTTTGAAAAATCTAGACCTTTAACTCCATAAAGCATTGTACCTTATCTTGCTAATTCATGAATTTTCGTCTTGGTTGAAATTTCTAGACCCATTTTCTATTCTAGAAGAGCATCGGTATCATTTATTTGGAAGCTTGCTACATATTTAACTCACTGTGGTTAAAGTCCTTGCCATTACAGAGGTTTCATTAAAGTAAATTACAGATTTTACTTCAGAGTAACTTAACTATAAAACAACATGGGGAAAGATCCACATTTACAATTGACTTCTCTTTTAAATAAGAAAAAATAAGAGCACTCTAGTTTAAATCTTGTTTATTTTTCTTTTTTCTACAAGTGGTACTTAAAGAGACAGTGCCTTATAATTGCATCATTTTTTTGCGAATACTTGAGCGATAAGCTTATTAAGACTGTGGTCTGGAATTGGAACAGATCTACCTGTGCATGGTGTGAAGTTGTGTTGAGTTGTATATGTGCTTGACTTTATGCACTAGGCTGTTAATAATAGACTGGTGTTGCAGAGGGAGGCAAATACCTTGGCAAGCCAGCCACAGCCCCCACCGCCACCTCCAAAGTGGCCTGGAATGATCTCAAGTGAGCAGTTGAGCTTGGAACTACATCAGGTGGAAAGAGAAATCGGGAAGAGAACCCGTGAACTGAGTATGGTGAGTGTTATGGTGAGAAAAGAAAAGGAAGGGTGAAAGGAAGACTTTTGTGTAGATGTGTCATGCAACTCATCACTCTAGAGTTCTGGAATCATCTAAAGCTCTCCAATGAGCCGATTCTCAGTTTCATGAAGATAAGCTGCCATTCTGTTTCATTATTTCACAAGATCAGTGTTCTAACCATTGACCTATGGTGCCCACTTTATTATTTTATTATAATTACTCCTCATTCCATTTTGGCTTGAGTATGTTCTTTGTTTTAGAATTGTGCATTACAAAATTATAAAAATCTCATAGGGAAAACAGGTAGTTGGTCAGAATTTATTAAATTAATATTAAACATACTGATTGGAGGTGCAAAACAGATGATTTTGTAATAAATACCATCATGTTCTATAAAGATGTATTACCAAATAACATTATAGTTTTCATAGCCCTTAAGCTACCGATGACTTATTTTTTGTTTTGACTTGAATGAGAAGCAATCCACACATTGTTTCCTTTGGAATTGTATTCATAGATATGCTTAGGGTTTGCTTCATAGTATGTGAGCATTCATCTCAGTACATTTGAATCTTAGAGAATTGAACCATTCCCCCCACCCCACCCTTAGTTGCATAGTGATTGATTTTTCTGTCACATAGTTTCACATTCCTTCTACCAAATAAATAGGGTAGTTTTTCTGCTTTCACTAAGTATAGAATGAATAATTACTATGTTTTAAATTTCTAAATCATCAGTTTTTTTTTCTGTGAAATTTTTCCATGTTTTCCATGTTCCATGTTTTCTGTGAAAATTTTCCATGATTTATAGATCATCATTATCTGTTCTTCACCTGTGGTCTCTCTTCCACTA
Organism: Scalopus aquaticus; assembly: GCA_004024925.1. Classification (NCBI taxonomy): domain Eukaryota; kingdom Metazoa; phylum Chordata; class Mammalia; order Eulipotyphla; family Talpidae; genus Scalopus; species Scalopus aquaticus. Next base: position 43,412 of record PVIJ01003687.1, read on the forward strand.
GCACCATTAAGTAGAAGATAATTGAATTAATTCCTTTTGTTTCAAAGGAGAACCAGTGTTCTTTGGATATGAAAAGCAAATTGAATACAAGTAAGCAAGCAGAAAATGGTCAACCAGAACCACAAAGTAAGGTTCCATCCGAGGACCTTACATTCAGGTAAATAAAGGACATTTTCATAGTATTATATATTCTAGTCATGGCAAAAATATATATGATTTGATTTTTAAAATGTCATTCTGTATGCATTGAGATGTGAATATTTCTATATAAACTTAGGAGTTATAAACCTTATTGGTTCAATCTGCTAATAATATATTAACAATGACGTTTTCTGGCTCTATTTCCTTCTTCTCTTGTTTTTAAACTTATTTAATACCATTGCTAACCTTTGAATGTATACCTTTCCATTTATTTAAAAGTGGGCATTTAGCCTCTTTCAGATCCACCCACTTTCCTCCTGGTTTTCAATTTAGTTAATAACCATATTAGCTAATATTCTACATGTGTGAGAACGATACAGATCAGCTATTATAAATAACCTTCACAAAAACAATGTTGCAGTTAATCCTTTGTACTTTTTTAATTATTTCCTTGAGGTATTTTGACACTCTGAGGCATAGCTGTGAGTTGCTGCCCTGGTTATAAATAATTTCTAATACCCTGTTTCTTCAGGCTTAAGTTTTGACTGTTAATCCATGCAATATCCAGGGTTCAAAATTGTTTTTATACTAATAAAACTGCTCAAGCATGAGTCAGTACTTTTTCTGAAAAGCCAGTTAGTAAATATTTTGAATTATGGGCCTTATATTCTATGTTGAAAATCCAGTGCTGTTATTGTAGTGTGAAAGTTGTCATAGACAATATCTAAATAACGAGCATGGCTGTGTTTCAGTAAAACTATTTGCAAAAACAGGAAGCTCACCAGCATTAGTTTGCCAGCCTCTGTGCTAATACATTAAAAATAGTGTTGTAAATTAAAGTTTGAAAGCCATTCACATATTTTCTCAACACATTAGAGATAGTGTTATAAATTAAAGTTTGAAAGCCATTCACATATTTTCCCACACTGCTTAAAGACAGGCCCTGTTGATTTTTTTTTTTTTACTGAATAATCATTTTTATCTCTCCTTTTTAAAAAGTCCAACTTTTTTTTTAATGTTAACAGTGATATGCCGAATGGATCAGCTTTGACGCAAGAGAATATCAGCCTCTTATCAAACAAGACCAGTTCTCTGAACCTGTCGGAGGACCCTGAGGGAGGAGGAGACAACAATGACTCTCAGAGATCAGGAGTTACACCCAGTTCTGCCCCCTAAAGTATGAAGAGTTCTACTTTTATCTTTCGCCCCTAATCAATTTGTGGGGCAAGGGTAGGAGAATGGGTAACGTCTAAACTTTTTTCTCTGAGAGTGATCAGAGAAATCCAGGAAAAGCACCGGAGGCAATGTGCACAAACACCACTACTAAAAACAAACCCTGCACATAGTTCACATTAATGCATTTTTTAATTTAAAAAAAAAGAAAGAAAAAGAAAATTAGCAGTATCTGCAAGCAATTCAGATTAAATTTGTTTTTGTTCTGTGAATGAACTTTATTTTAATAACTTTGGACGCCTTGGATCCAGGGCTTTAAAAAAAAGAAGATATTATATATACACTCTGTTTGATTAATTGTATGATCTTAATGAAGTAGGTTTTTCTTGTATTTTGGTATTATTACATACCCAGTGTATAAATCCTTACCCCCTAACCTTTCCAACTCTCCCAACCCTATAAATTAATATAGACAAAAAGCACCAGTCTTTCTAGGAATTCTATGGTGCTTGAGAAACAAATGCAGTAATAGACTAGTTATTAGAAAATGTGCAGCAAACCAATCTTTCTGAGACTGGAAGCCATAATTTTTTTCCCACCTTTCTGGATCATTAGTCCCATGTTTTTCATATGACACTAATAAAAAATTTGTTTTCATTTTCAGTTTTTTAGAGAGGTAATTACCAGTTTTTGAAGTTCTCATTTCCATAGTATGGATCCTTTTTGTTCTCATTGTAATCAGAAAACTGGATCAATGTTTGGATTTAATTATATTTAAATGGAGTTTAGAATGAACTGTGATTTATAAGCACTGAAAATACATGGTTGATATATTTATTATCTACTGAATTGATAGTTGGAAATTTGGAGCTGTGCTTTTCAAAACTGAACTTTTGTTGAAATCAAAGAACCTTTAAAAACTAGGATAATCAACCATGTTTTAAATTTTAAAGCTGCAGCAGTTGACTTGAACTTAAAATGACGAAAGAGCCACATTATTTCAGTGAATGTTTTTCCTCTCAGAACTCAAACATAAAATTTATATGCTGGAACCCCTAACTGTGAAAGAAATTTGGTAACTGTGAACTGTCTAGATCTTTAAGGGCAGTTTACAAATTAATCAGTGTTGCTATTCAGAATCACTAGCACAAATATGTAGCAAGTACCTAGAAGTCACTTTTGATAGATTTGGCTTTACAATGCTGACATTTATGAAAATGTCAAAAAGAAAAGGAAGAATTTTTATTTAGTTCCGCTGCACATATTCTGATGCAACACGTCTATACTGAACTAAGATCCTATTAAAATGTTTAGTGGGGATTATTTGGTGTAGTCACCCTTCCTATCCCTCTGTTGCCTGATTTTTTTAAAAAAAAATTTCCCTTTCTGGAGTATACTACTAACTCAGAAAGCACTGGTTATGTAATAAGTTACTGCATTGCTTTGGTTGGGTAAAAGCAAGAATTTGTGTTTTCTTGTTTCTTATTTTCTTAACCCTTAACTCCTGCTGAGGTCATAACAACCTCATTCTAAGCTCAGTGTCCATCATACTGTTAACTGAAACAAATGGGGGGAGGGGGGAGGGTAATACAGTCCTGCCATTGCCTACCAGTAGGAGAGTCCAAACAGAACACTCTTTTGAGTAGCGATTATTTAATTTGCCCAGTCAAGGCACCGTGTTTATATACTATTTCACATTGAATTTGATTATGCCCTACAGACCTGGCTGGTCAAGGATTTGATATACACATATTGGCTTGGGATTCGAGCTTTCTTTTTTATTTAAATAAAAATTTATATATATATTATATATATATACCGATATACATAGCTATATCTGTATATATATTGGGTATGTTTTAAGGATTTTTTCGCATGAGTGCAGCTGTTGCCATAAAATGACTGATTGGGAGGTAGAAGCACTGAATGAAGATGAGGCATTTTTTTCAGTTGATAATTCACATTTTCCTTTTTTTAAAAAAAAAACCAAACTTGCTTTTTTGCCTTTTTCTTTTTTGCTTAACACCCTCTTACATTTATTATTTGCTAATTATTTTGTGGGAGGAGAGAAACTTTTGTATGTCTGAGAGTCCCAAGATTTATTTTTCTGTAAACAATTAAAGGCAACATTCTTGCCTTCTTTTGTAGGCAGATTTAAGTAGACCTTATTTCTCCTTTGGACAAATCAGACAATTCCTCAGCTTTAGAATCTGGAATTCAAGGGAATTTATGGGTATTGATTTTATTGAAGTTCAGAATAAAAGTAAAATTTCATTTTGAGTATATGTTGAAATCCTTATACCTCTACTTCTGTTACTCTGTTTTCTTTGAAATAGTCTCATTCTTGCTTTCACCATTTTGATTTTGTGAGTTGGACAGGAACTGGGATTAATTTATACAGTATCCCTATTCTGAGTTAAACAAGAAAAGCCACTATTGTGAGTTGATTCAAAATAGTTTCTTTCACCATTTAAGGTATTTTAATTTAAGGGGGATAAAACTCTTAAATTGTAGCCTTAATTCTAGCTGTACTTCTCAAAAGATCTGGTTGGGTAGAAAAGCAGAAGAATGGTATACTCTCCCATTGTGCCTATAACTACCTGTCTTATATTGGTCATTTTGCCTTACCTCATGGAAATCCTTACAACTTCCCTAGTGCTCACCAGCAGTTTTAGGAATTCAATAAAACCTCCAGATGTGGGGGGAGGGGTGGTGCGGTTAATTTTTTTTCTCTGTGATAATGCTTTGTAATGTGATGGGCCTATAAGGGTAAATAATTTGTTTGGGCAGAACTTCTTGACTCTTTAATTCTTCATCAAAATTTGTGAAAAACGTAGATTTTTCTGGCTTTTAAATTGTATCCCTTTAAGAAATAAGAGATGAAACTAATCAGATAGGAAATACGATTTTTTTTTTTTTTTTTGCTTTCTGCTTATTAAAATACTACTTTCTTCTGAAGATAACTTTGTTTTTCACTGAATTCAAAAGCAAGACTTGGACATCTCAGATGAACATGACAGTTGTGAAAGGTTTAGGGTAGGAGTAATAAACATTGTGTTCACTCTTGTTTACATAACATCACCAGGATTTTGTTATAGCCAGGAATATATGAACACTTTAACTTACTCTTTTTTCAAGGTCTCTGGAAAAGGGTAGAAGAACTGAAAATGAGACATCTAGATTCAACTTTTTGACTTACGTAGTTTTTTGCCTTACTTAGAGATACTGTCACAAAATAAGCCCAATAGCTACCCTGTCTTGGGTAATTTACAGAAGCTGAAGTGACCAAAGATGCATTCCTAGTTACTTTTCTAGTTAAAAGAAGTTAGTTATAGCCTAAGTTTCTATTAGTAGTATTCAAATGATAGACATTATATCCAATGCCAGCTACAAATAGTCAGCTACTGAAAATCTATAAAAATATACTTGGTATAGTGTTAACGTGGCTGATAGATACCCTTCTCTCGTCTTATTTCCCTTCCCCTCTCCTCGTCTTTCCCATATATTCTTTTGCTTAAAGGACATAAAATTGGCATGATTCTCATTTGCCACCTTACATAGTAACCCTGTCAGAATTGCCATAGGTCTTTAGGGTTGGAGCTCAAAGTTTTGTTTTCTGGTCCTTTTCTATCTTGCAAATTCCCCTTTAACTTACCCATTTGCCCTCCCCAATCTGCAACAGTGACAGTTTGCTGCCTCAAAACAGAGCATTCAAATGAATTCGCTTAGCCAATAACTTCTATGAAGTTGCCTTTTCTAATGGTGTTATTACTCAGTGATGCACAAATGTGGTATTTGCCCTACTGGTAGGCAAACAAAGGTCTGGTTAAGAATGGTAACCTGCTGTTTTCTTTAAAGGAGAGCCAAAGACTTGTGCTTTTACTCTGTTTTGGTTGGGGGGAAAGTAGTATCCATTTCGATTGAGAAACTTTTCTGTGTTTGTGAGTTGATGTATTATATAGGTAGATCTTTCTAAAGTTAACTGTAACAGTTAGCTGGCCTTATAAAATGTAAAAGTAATGAAAATTCATCATTTTCTCTAAAGCAGTGAATGTCATTTCTTTATAATTCTGTGAAAAGTTCTTCCTCCCCTTTTGTCTGAAGGTACCTTACGTGTTTTTGTTTTTTTACTTGTGCCTAAAAGACATTCTACTCTCACTATGGTCAAGCCATAGGACTTTTAGTAGAAGAATTCATGAGCATGTGACTGGTGAGAAATAATTATCTATAGTGAGTATATGTTAGATTATATTCAGATTTGGGGAAAAAATAGACTGTTTTCTATTACTTATATACAAATGTTGATGGATGGAAATCTTAACATCTTTTTCCCACTTTCTTTTTGTTCATCTTAAAGAATTGAGTAAAGGTTTCAAATATTAAATCTATCTGTAAAAAGTACCTGTAATGATATTTAAAGGAAAAGCTTGATTACTTTTTGGGAGAAATTATTAATCTGCCTGGAAATTAACTGCAATGTGTTACTTAGATTTTTCCCCTTTAAAGAATCCAACTGTGTTTATATTTTTGGATGGTTATAGTGTTACAAGGGAATCTCTTCCCTGAAAACTGTGCCTATCCTTTCAGATAAAAATGAGAGCCACTAAACTCAAGCAGATTTCACTTTCAACATTAGGGCTTAAAGAAGAAAGGAATCTACTGTCATTTAACCTGAATGCCCATTTTGCTGTTCCACATTCATACCTTTCTACCTTGAACAGCTATGGTTTTTATATTTATTTGTTGATTCAGTTCAGCTTTATGAAATTTTCCTACTGACATAACTTATTGGGATTGTTAGGTGGATTGCAGTTAACATATATATATATATATTAAATTCTTAATTCAGTTGTTCTGAGCCACTTGGAAAAAAAACTTTATGTCAAAGTGTAATATTAATTGAAGTAAATAAGATTTGGTTTTTAAGATTTTTATTTGACTGCTAAAGATATTTTCACATATAATAGATTCTAATCGATATATAATGCTAGCTATTGTGTTAATAAAGAATAGGAAATTGCTACCACCAGGACGAACTATACCTTTTAATAATAAACATGTTCCCAATAGGTGGATTATCAATACTGCACTGAACAAAAGTGAGTAAAGAGCCCTTAAAAATTCTATTGTGATAAAGGAACTTGCCTCACCACTGGAATTCTTGTTTTCAGAACCTTTTGAGTTTTCAGCCAAACACTGAATTTTCCTAAACTGTGTTACTGAGCAAAAATCCCTAGAATATATACCTTTATTTTCACAAGGAAATAAGACACAATAACCTATGAGAGAAAACTTAAAATAAACCTCAAGACAATATTGTATCCAAAATGTGTATTTAGAAAAATAAAATCCTGTGGAGTTTTTATTCTAATGTATATTATATACTAGATAAGGTGACTTGTTTTCCTGTATTAAGGTCTCGCTGTTTATGGTTATTTTGTTTTATTTTTAAACTCTAAGTAGACAGAGCTCACAAGTCTTTGGCATCCCTTCTAGGTTGTACACTTAGAGTCATCTTATAACTGGAAACTGTCAGGTGGCTCCCTACCCCCATCCCAGCTGGTAAATGAAAGGGTCAAGAAAAGGATGGAAACAAGCAATAGGGTTGATTTTTTTGGTCTGTTTTTAAAAATTATTAATGTAATCTGCCTTCACTTGATTGGCTGCCATTCTCACAATAGCTGAATGACCACATAAAATATTCCTCATTTAAAGACATTTTAACCTTTTGCTTATCACTTTTACATCCTCTGTTCAACTAAGACACTGTCTTCAGAACTACTTTTCTCTAATTTTATTGCCTGAATTTTCATTATCATTCCCCTTTTTGTCCTTTCCTCTTTTTCTCACCTATTGATGAGAATAACTTGGAAAAAAATATTTTTTTATTTTATCCATTGATCCATAGCCCTCATTACCTTACTTTATAATTAACCTATGACTTTTTGAAATAAGAGCGGTAGAAAAAGTGAATTAAGATAACGAACAAAACCTTTTACCCACTGAAACATTTTCCAGTTGTGAGATTCCTCTTTGCATGTGTGGTCTCTTCCCTTATTACCCTGCTACCTTCTTCCCTGACTATGGTCAATTTGGTCTTTAGGCTCATACCAGTCTCCCCGAGACATTCTGCAGTCATTATCACCTTTTTGGGTGGATTTTATTTTGTTTTGTTTTGTTTTTAAAAAATAACTTTTTAACATTAATGCATATTTGCTTGGGATAGAGCTTGTGTAATTTACCAATCGTATTGATTGTATGTGATTGTGCCCTGCAGAGGTATATTTAACAAGACAAAGATAATCTTAGGTAAATAAAGGAGCCCATGAGATTTGAGTCAGGTTATAGATGACTTCATGAAATCAGTTGTAGGTTTGGATAGTGAGAATTTTTATCTCCTATTCTTATAAATCAGTGCTAGACAAAATACATTTTTTAGACTTTTCTTGCATTCCTATTTTTTCCTTGTCTCAGCTCCTGTTATTGTCTGCCTCCACCAACCTATTCAGAAATAAAAATATTGAGCCTTAGAGTGATAGTTTGTTTTAATTGCTGAACTTCGTGAAACTTTACTTTTTCCTAATATTTCCAGCTTTAAAAAAGAGTAAAGACAGATAAGTAATGGGTTGGAATTTCACAAGCTGTGAATAATTCCCTAGTATCCTGGCAAACTGTGAAACCTTATTTGAAGACTTTATCTGCTCAAGGTTCTTCTGGAATAGAAAAAGGAGCTCTTTTTGAAATGAACCATTTTCCTCTCTTTTTAAATCTATTTATATTTCTAATTTTTCAACAGCCTTTGGGAGAAAAGCAGTAGTAGCAGGAAAATGTTTATTTTAGGACAGCACAACTCGATCTATTGAATACATACATATTTCTCTTGTTTCAGGTTTTTGAGAAGATTAGGGCCATCTTTTTCAACTTTGTATTATTTGTGTGCATGTTGTTTGTATAAAAGATGCCACATTTTCTTAAAAACTATTTCCTTTATTACCGTGGAAACTGACTCAGCCTCATGTTGCTCCTAACTAGTGTTTAAAGCTCCCATGAGTTGCAGATAAAAGGATTATTTGAACAAGTAGAAGGAGGTGTGATTCACCTTTTGGTTTGTAAATATATGAAAGCCTCTACAAGGTCTTTATCTGCTTTCTGTCGGCATTTATATTAAATGATAAATTAATGAGGAGAAGCGTGTAGTCTTTTTTTGTAAATGAGTCTGTGCTATCCTAATCGTGATATTAATTTTCTCTTACCTTTTAATTGAGTGTTTGTGATCTTTTAGGTGAAAAATAGATAAGGTGCACAATCAAGGAATTTGCCCAAGCTTAAATACACTACAGCCCAATAATTTCATTTGTTTTACAGTGATTGGTAGGAACAAAGGTAATAGAAATGCCAGGGGTCAGTGGTCAGTAGGATTCCATGGGTAGCATTCCAAATCCTGGTTTTGGTTCTCTTAAAACTAGAACTTCTTTATGCTTAAGTATCATGGTTTTATTCTGGACCCCTTCCTGGTGCAGAATGTTTTGTTTTTCCATTCTTAGTAACTTTCCTTAATTGTCCCAAAATCCTCTACCTTTTAGCCACTCTTTATGGTTAGAGGAAAAATGTAGGTTTGTTTTTCTTAGAGGTGACTGTAACATATAACTTAGTTAACAACTCAATGGCATGAAGAAGAAAATAAAAGGAGAGGAGGGGACTACTCTAGATTAAAAGAAACTTGAGGGGAAAAAATCGAATATAGACTTTGGTTGGATCCTAATTCCAATAACCAAATGTACAAAGATATTTTCTACATAATTAGGGAAATGTAAGAATTGGGTATTGGGTAATACCAAGAAATGGCATTTTGGTGTGATGGTAACAACATGGTTATATAAGAAAATGTGTAACTGACAATGACTGGAGAGTCCTTTAATTTTTTAGGACTGGAGAGTCCTTTAATTTTAAAGGACTTTAAAGTCCTTTAATTTTAAATATTTCAAAAGAAAAATATAATACACATTACCAGTGAAGATTTATTCCTCCTACCAACAATTAGCAATTAGGTATCATTGGTACGATATCTGCCCTCAAAGGAAGGAGTCATAGTTAAAAATAAGTTCAGAGGGTGTGGTGATAGAAACCACTACAACCACCTTTAAGTGTTATAAAAACCCAGAGTGGGAATTCAAAAACCAGACCTGCCATCTTGACCACTTACCCAGCCTGCTTACTAGCAATAGACTATTTTCTGACCCCTTAGATGGAGATTTACGAATGATTGTGAATTTGGGGTGTGTGTGTGTGTGTGTGTGTGTGTGTGTGTGTGTGTGTGTATGCTCGCATTTGTACCTCAGTTACAGTAACCAGCTAATATACTATCATCAGTTTAAATCCTTCCCAACGTGCTTCCCAACATGGTGACTCATATAGTTAATGACTGCCACCTTTATTTGGAACATCAAGCACATCAGAAGTGAACTTTCAACTATTTATGGGTCCCCTATGCACAACACTATAGATGATAGAAAATATGATCTTTCAAGGAGTTTAAACTTTAGTTATGAACCTTGACATGTATACAGTTTAAAAATAGTTAACAATCATCCAGAAAGCACTAAACAGAATGACCAAAGGATTATTTCAGTCACAGTCATCCTCAAAAAGAAACAAGGGAGCACACAAAGAAGACAACCTTGTCTCGCTGTACAGGAAAGGTTTTCCTGAGGAAGTTGCATTTAAGGTAAGGCTTGAACAAAGGGGTGGGAAGACAGTGTTAGAGACAAGAAACTTAGAGAAAGCAGGATGTGAACTCTTATGAAAAAACCTTTGTTATGGGAATTGAAAGATTACCGAGGCTACAGGAGACTGAGACTTGAGATGAGGCAGAACACCAGACTTCAGATGCCTGTAGACCGTAGTGAAATGTTTGAATTTTACTCTGAAAATAAAGGGAATCCATGGGAAGACTGTCAACAGGGAGATGAAGGGGTCAGATTTGTGCCTCTTTATTCATTCATTGGACAGTTTTCTGTATCAGTGCTTTTCAAGCAATATACATACAGTTCACCTGGGACTCTTGTTAAATTGAATTTACAGTTTCAACCATTCTAGAGATACCTGACTTGCTCCCAGGTGATGCCAGTACTATTTGAAGACCACGCTAGAATGTAAGAATATTAAGGTTCTATGTGATAGGCAATTTTAGAAGTAGATTGAGTTTCTTCCTGTCATACTTAAACTTTAGTGAAAGAATGAGATGTCAGACAGAGTTAGCACTACCTAGAGACTCCTTAAAGGAAAATAGGGGACTAGAGAAGCAAGGTGATTCTGTTTTTTTCATCTGAAGAGTTGAAGTCCTGAAAGGTATAGCAGAATTTGAGGAGTGGAGATGCCAAATCTGGGAGCACACAATGTAGTCTTGGAACTTGGATCAACTGGGAATAGATAGAAAAGTTAAATTGAGGCTGACTCTAGAAAAGCTTTTGTGTACCTTTCTTGGTCCTTTGAATTTTATACTTTAATACAGTGAAATTTTTTTTTCCAGTAAAGATTTTAAGCCTGACAACGATGTGATTATTGTGACTTTAAGTGGAATAGGTCTGGGCAGAGAACTTAGTTATAAGTCTGTTGTAGTAGAGTTACAAGAAATAATGAGGGCCTGGAGCAGCAGGGAATGAAGAGGAGGGGAAGACTATCTGAAATCGTGTTTAATTGAGTCGTTAACTGGAAGACATGACCTAAGCATGATAGGCATTACTAAACATCCAAACAAGTGCCACCGAAGTCCTGGAAGTATAACTGCTTCCCTTAGTCTTCTTGACCAAGTACTAGGTCTATTCCTAGTTTAGGTTTTAGGGGGGTAATTACCTTTGCAGGATCAAAACCTTTGGAAATACTCAGGTTTAAGAAAAACCTACAGTAGTCTCAGTTTATCACCATTTTCTTATATTCCCAAGTTCACACATGTGCAAGTTGTGATCTGCGAGGCTCCTAATTTTCTGCATGTCCCTAAGCTTGCTCTCATCATCTGTCTCCTGCACCCCCTGCCACTAAGGGTTCCTGAGGCTATCAGACAGCCTTTGCAGTAGCTCATCTAAGGTGGGCTCAGTCAGGTTGGGATGGAGGCAGCTGTAGCTTGGGCCAGTGGGTAAGGCCTGGTTAGAAGAACTGGATATAAGAAAAGATCCACCTATACCCCAACACCTAAGAGGCTCCTTTCTACAACTGTCTTCTGTGTTAGGAAGAGACATCTGTTCACCTCCACCTGGGGCCGTTGCTAGGATAGCATTCACAGACAGTGTCTGCTGCCTCTAACCACAGAATTTAAAGCACCTAAGCCCTGATAGCATTTTATTCCTGAGGGGTGAAGGGTCAGTATGTGAAAAACCATTACGAACAGATACCTGCCATGGTTCTACTCTGATCCCGGTCCCTTCCTAGTGCCATAATCCCTGCAAGAGCGGGGGAGCTGCAAGGGAAATGGTCTTATGGAGGTACCAATAGACCCTGAGAAACATCCCCCTTATCCATCTGGGATTATAATTGGGACTATTGGCTGTCCACAGTTCCAAACTGCAGTTCCCAGATGACTCGGTTCTGGCCCATGCCCTTGGGGAAATCGCTGGGTGCAGAATCTACAACCAGGACTGGAGCACAGCTGGGAGGTCAATACTACCTGAGGCAATTGGGGAAACTGACCAAGAAACTAGCCTAAGGGAAGGGGTAAAGGCAGACCTCTGCTTTTCCATCTTTGACACCTGTAGTCCCTTAGAATACTTGAACTCTTGGTATTGCCCTAGCAGCAATATCTTGGTTCCCCACTGCCTGGCTTTCTACCCAACCTGCACTCAAACTCGAGTTAAACAGGTGTAAAGACAGTAGTTTATAAACAATACATCCCCCAGAACCCTGACCAAACAACCTAGGGTTATATTCTACAACCCATATTCTTAATGTAAGACTAATACATTAAGTTAAGGAAAGAAAACTATTTAGCTCAACCCATAAAAACTAAAAATGAAGAGACAGGAATGCGCTACATTAGATGCAAAAAATATACAAAACCAACCCTAGGAAAAATACAAATCCAGCAAAACTAGGCAACCTTGAAGATGACTATTAAGCAAGTCTTAACTATGCTTATTGAAATAAAAATAACCGATGAACAAAGAGGATAACAAGGATAGGGAAAGTAGGAAAAAGCCTCAAACAAATAATGACCTTAAATCTATAACTGAATTATATAATGCAGTTAAGGTACTCAACAGTAGACAAGAAGAAGCAGCTGACAGTTGATGAATACATGGTAGTGGAGAACGCAAACAGACCAACAGAAAGGAAAAAAAAATAATGTAAGAACTTTGTATTATCAAGGAAAACACTTCAGTTCTTTGCACAGAACCGATCCTAGGTATGGGAGTTCTACGTCTACTGGCAGGAGGTCATGCAGAGCAAGAAGCCCAACCCCAGGCACCTCGCCATTGCTGAATGCAAGACCCAGCTGCACAAGCAGCGCCAATGGTCATGATCATCACCCAGAACATTGATAAGCTGCACCGCAAAGCTGGCACCAAGAACATTCTGGAAATCCATGGAAGCTTATTTAAAACTAGATGCACTTGTGGCTGAGAATTACAAGAGCCCAATTTGTCCAGCTTAAGCAGAAAAGGGTGTTCCTGAACCTGAAGCTCAAGATACTAGAATTTCAGTTAAGAAACTTCTCAGTTGTGAAGAGGCAGTTTGCAGGGACATGCAGCAACCTCAGTGTGGTTTGAAGAAAACCTGGATCCTGCTCTTCTGGAGGAAGAGGACTGTTCCTTGTCAGGAACTGGCCCTTTGTCACCTGTGTCTAGTGGTGGGAACTTCCGTGGCTTATCCTGCTGCCATGTGTACCCCCTCGGTGTCTGATAGACAAGTGTTCGTGGCCAAATCACCCCAGGCAAAAGAGATTCGGGTTTCATTTCCAGGGCCTTGTAGCTCAACACTTTGTGAAGCCCTTGTGCCTTAGGAAACTGAAGCTGTTTCTTAATTTTCTCAGGGAAGGAAGAAATTATAGTAGGTCCAAGTATACTAGTTTACAAACAGGAAAAATTATTGTGGTGGTGAACTGTGTATTGGAAGACATTAAAAGGTTCCAATTCTCTGGCTGGAATTCTAATCTGTTGATAATTTATAAGGGCTTAGAAGTAACATAGTGAAGATGATTGTAAGGAAAAGTCAGAGAACTACAATGTTAATGCATGCTCATTGGTTTGAACTTAAGGTACCTCTGATGGTTACTGAGAGGGAAAACATTTTGTAATTAGGGTGTCTAAAATAATTATTCTAATTGTATTTTTGCACAAGTTCTGGTAGAAAAAGTCATTCTCTACAGTAAATTATTGGGTTGTCAGAAAAGTCAGGGCATATTTTCTGTGCAAAAATGCATCGTGACTTTCCCAACAATCCAATATAAAGCAGCGGTAATTAAAATAGTATAGTATTGAAATAAAAACACAGATCAATGGAATAGAATCAGCAGCTCAGAAATAAATCCACATATATATCAACACCTAATTATAACAATGAAGCCATACAATGAACAAAAGAAAATCTACTCAATAAACTGTTAGGAAAATTAGACAACCACATGTAAAAGAATGAAACTAAATCACTAACTCCACAAAAAATAAATTCAAAATGGATAAAGAATTGGATGTAAGATCTGAAACCACAAAATAAACAAAAGGAAATATAGATGATGTGTTCCATAACATCAGTGAAAAAATGTCTTGGGGACTTCACCTCAAAGGCAAGAGAAATGACAGCAACAATAAACAATTGGGACTATATTAAATTAAAAAGTTTTTTAATAAGTGAAGAAGGAGGCAGATTAGAAAGAATAGCTTATGGAATGGGAGAAGATATTTGCACACCTCACGTCTTGTAAAAAGTTAATATCCAAGGTTTATAAAAAAATCATGAAAGTTAGTAACAGCAGCAGCAACAACAAAACCCAATGAAAAAAAGGGCAGAGGTCTGAATAGACACTATTCCAAAGTAGATATACAGATGGCCAACAGACAATATGAAAAACAGTTCATCATAACTTTACTATTAAGGAAATGTAAATCAAAAGCACAATGAGATATTTCACATTGTGAGAAAGACAACAAAAAGTGAAATATGGTGGAGATCTACAGGCACTTTGGTGGTAGAAAAGCTATGATGACCACACCTATATGATGGATGGGAGACATCCTGTATTGTGGGGTGGAAGGGTAGTGCTAATAAGTGTTGGCAAAGATGCGGAGAAAGAAGTGGGAATGTAAATTATGTAGACATTTTGGGAAGTCATGAGGACCTTCCTCGAAAAAAGCTAAAAATAGAACTCCCATGTGATCCAACAATCTCTCTTCTGTGTATCTATCTGAAGAAAATGAAACCATGATCTCAGAGTTATACGCACCGCAGTATTTACTGCAACATTAATTACAACAGCTAAGATACGGAAGCAACCTAAGTGCCCACTGATAAATGATTAGATAAAAAAAGATGAAATATACCAAATGGAATGCTATTCTGCTCTATGGAAAGATGAAAATTTACCATTTATAGAAAAATAGAAGCAACTTGAGACTATGCAAAGCAAAGTCAGAAAGATAAAGACAAATAAGAGGATGAATTCACCCAAATGCACAATATAAGCAAACTAAGCAATTAACAAAAAAAATAAAAATAAGTCAGTGGACATTGAAAATGGAAATGAGATTACCAAAAGGGAAGCAGGTGGAGGTGGAAGCAACAGTGGAGTGGTTATAATGGAGGATGGTGGGTGGTTGAGGGATTTTGTTTATGTTTTTTCTTAAGAAAAAAAACAACTAGCTTTTGCTACCCTGACAACAAAATAGGAAAACTGATAAACTCCTGGACCTAGGGCATGACTCGGACTGCTTCTGCAGAGTGGGCTGACCCATTTCTCTGCGAGCAGCTTAAGGGCTTACCTCCAGCACATTACCAGGCTAAACTTCCAGAGCCACTCAAGATGTGATTCCTGAAGTGTATTTCTGTTTGAAGTTAGAGCAAGCAGCTTCTGTTGGGTTTTAGCACTGATCAATTGGGAAGGAACTCAAACTGACTGTGTGTCCTGATGTGGTAATGGGTAGCAAGCTGCATTCCTAAACCCTCATTTTCATGTCACCTTGCAAATGGACTTGGTCAAATTTGCTAGAGCAGTCCTTGGCAGAGGGTGGAAAGAGACACCAGTCATATAACTGACCTATAATACCCTTGGCCATAGCTTTACTATGAGTTTCTTCCTGTTGTCCAGTATCCCCTCTATGTCTGCAAGGAACTCTATCCCACTACCTCTGCCTGGGTGCTATGTTCTCCCCTTCCCTGTTTTTCTTTCAGCACCTGCAACTTCCTGAAGAAATGTGGAAGCCATGAGCTTGGACTACATGCGGTTTGTTCTTGCTCACTCTCCCAAGAATATCCTTGCTAATGTTTCTGTTCACACAAGTTGTCAATTCCTCCAGACAAATAAGCATTTTAACTTAATATTTGATAATCTTAACTTTCCATTTGGGAGGAATGTATTTTCCTGTTAATAAGTCAGCAGAACTACTCTGAACCAGGGTTTCTTCAAACACAAATATTTATTGAATATCTGGGACATTCAAGACCCAGTGCTAATGAACACTGGTCATGTTCAATAAATATTTGTTGTTTTGATTTGGTTCCCGTGAAAATAAAAATTGAGCTTTCTAGCAGTTGTAAGATTTTAGACAAATTCAGATGCTTTGAGAATTTCGCCTGAAAGCTGCCAAATGATAGTGTAGGTTTATTTTGATAAACTTTATTTTTCCTTAATCAAATGTCATAACCATGTAGCAATCTAGAAACAAGAGAGTTGGAGACAACTCTGCTTTTTGTGCTAGATGTTTTGCCAAATTTCCATGGAAGAGTTGAACTTTGAGTTACTCAGTAACCACAGCAGGAGCTCAGCTCGACTGTTTGTTCCCTGTAATGGACTTTTGGGACCAAAGAAATTAATAGAACAGGATATGAGGCAATGGTAAGGACTAGACGAATTACCTGGGAATAGGAGTGATTCCTGAAACTAGAGGCAGAGGTAATAATTTTTTATTATTGACCCTGAAGGAAGTATATAAAAAAGAGAGACAGAGTTATTCAATACTACATTCTTTCCTCTCCAAGACTCCTCAAACTTATTCCTATTACAGCAAAGGACAGAAAGGGCCTAGGATCTCCTTCCAACCTTGTTTCCACCCAGAATAGAAACAAACAAACAAAAAAAACCTAAAAAACAAAAAACAGAAGTAGGGAGGCCTCTTCAAAAAATACCTTTTAAAAAAGATTTATTTTTATTTATTTATGTATACAAGAACTGGGGTGCAGGCCAGAGGTGCAGGTGGTGAGAGGATTCACCAAACACAGAGTAGAGAGCAAAACAGGCAGATCTACTGAAATACACTGCTGAGGGGAGCAGCAGGCAAAACAGGAGAGGTCTGCTGGACCATGTGGGAATCTCCCTGGCGGGGGATCGAACTCTTGCTACAATGGCTGGCGATAACTTGATAGCACTGAAATTTTAATCCCTGAGCCACCAGGGAGGTCCCCCCAAAACTAATTTTTACTTAATAATAGTTCTTAAGAAATTTGCCTTCAGTTCCAAAAATGTTTAGAAATTTAAATGAAACATCTTATTTAAATTTAAATATGCTTTTATATATTTAAAGGTACACAATAATTGAAAGACTTTATAGAATACCAATGACTGTGTGTGGAAAGGGGGGGAGGGAGGGAGGGAAGAAGGGAGGGAAGGAGAGAGAGATAAAGGAATTAGCTTACCAACATACAAGCTCTTTTTCCCTTTCCTCATTAACCAGTCTAAAATGAACCAGGAAGAGATTAGAGATTTGCGGTTATTAAACTCTACCTAATGAAAGCCAGGGACACTGTGTGCTGTGAAAACCAGACTGGGCTGGTGTTAAAGTCTCCCAAAGACCAATTGAAAATCTCATTTGGAATATGCCTTAGAGTTAAACACTTTTTTAAAAAGATTTATTTACTTATGCATACAAGTTGGGGTGCAGACTAGAGGTGTGGGGCGGTGAGAGGGTTCGCCAGAGACAGGGTGGGGGGTAGAACAGGCAGATCAACTGAAATACACTGCTGAGGGGAGCAGCGGGTGAGACAGGAGAGGTCTGCTGCATAGTGGGAATTTCCCCCCTCAGGCATCAAACTCCCTCAGCAGCCGCCCACACTCCACAGCTCTGAGCTTAACTGTTGAGCCCACCAGGGAGGCCCGAGATAAACACTTTCTAATAAAATGAGTAACCAAAGAAATAGGGAGCAGTCTCTGGGTTAATTTTTTTTATCCCCAAAGATTTATTTATGCATGCATGCAAGAGCTGGGATGTAGATCAGAGGTGTGGGGGGTGAGAGGATTCACCAGAGACAGAGTGGGGAGCAGAACAAGCAGATCCACTGAAATACACTGCTTAGGGGAGCAGTGGGTGAGACAGGCGAGGTCTGCTGTGCCCTGTGGGTCAGCACCCCTTGATTAAAGAGGAAGTTTCAATTAAAATCTTTTTGTCTTAGTCTTGTACATTTTTTAAGGTTTATTTTATTTATGCATACAAGAACTGGGGTGTAGGCCAGAGATGTGGGGGTGGAGGGTAAGAAGATTCACCAGAGACAGAGTGGGGAGCAGAACAGGTGGATCTACTGAAATACACAGCTGAGGGGAGCAGTGGGCGAAACGAGAGGTCTGCTGCGCCATGTAGGTCAGCTCCCTTGATGGGGAGCTGCGTGGCTGGTGATAGCTTGATAGTGCTGAGACTTAATCCCTTGTGCCATCAGGGAGGCCCCACATCACTGGCCCCTGTCTCACCCACTGCTCCCCTAAGCAGTGTATTTCAGTGGATCTGCCTGTTCTGCTCCCAAATCTGTCTCTGGTGAATCCTCTCACCCCCCACACCTCTGATCTAAGTTATCCCCTTGTCCTGCTGTATTTTTCTCCATGGTTTTTATTAACACCTGACTGACATGGTTGTTTTTTAACATATTTGTTAACATATTTTAAACATTTTTAACATATATATATGTTATATATAAACATATATAAACATATATAAACATATATATAAACATATATATATTATATATATATATATATATATATTTAACATATTGATTCTTGGGTTCTTGAGGTGTCCAGGGTCTAAATCACCCAAGAATGTAGATAATGCTTCAGTCTGGATGGAGCTTCCCTGTCTAATGAGATCTCTAGAATTCTTATCCCAATTCTTACACCATGTCAAGGTGTCTTCAATCACATAGTAGGGAGCATACTCATCCTGTGAATACTATTGCAGCATTCCTTGTGATACTGCCCTTGGCTACTTAGGAAGAGGGAAATGTAAATAAACTTGCCTTTTATCACCATTAGTTTTAATTCACTTAATCTCCCCAATAAAGCAAGTAAAAATAATATACACAAAGAAGTAGATTTTGTTTTGCTTGCTCTTTAAGGAGTATTTCAACAATTGCATGTATTTTTTTTTACCTGCCCCATACTCTGTCTTCTAAAGCCCCAGTAGAATTTTGCTTAATATCTCCAACCAGCTCATCAACTCTAGAGTATATTTATTGTACTCTGAGGCCTCTGCTCTTGTGCCCACAGCCCCCCATTGATCAGGGCTGATTTCCTCTCTGGACCATAACGACAACCATTGTGTGTCCTGATTTAGGCCAAGGACATAGCTACCCTTAGACCTATAAGTAGCACTTTATTTCAGAAAGTTCCTCTTTGGGCTCCCTTGTGGCTTAAGGGTTAAATTTCAGCACTATCACCTCTGAAGCTTGAGTTCGATTCTTGAATTCTTGATCCCCGGCCAGAGAGCTAACACACATAGGGCAAAGCAGACCTCTCCTGTCTCACCTTCTGCTCCCCTCAGCAGTGTATTTCAGTAAATCCACCTGTTCTGTTCCCCACTCTGTCTCTGTTGAATTCTCTCACCCTCTGTACCTCTGGCTTACACCCCAGTTCCACTATGGAAAATCAAATACAAAAAAAAGAAAACTTCTCTTCTCCCTGCTTTGGTCACATATTATAGACAGCAAGAAAGAAGAGTTGGGAAAAAAGGTATTACACTGAGCAGGTAGAAGTTCAGAAGTTTCTGGATATTTAACTTGGCTAGTTATATTCATGTATTTTCTACCTCCTAATTTGGGTCACCAGGGAAAAAAATTCTTGTAGACAAAGTTCTCCTCAGTCTGGCATTTTCTGACCACATTTGATTTGTTAACATAGGTTCCTTTTCCTTTTCTGTAAAGATGAAGAGGAGAATGTGGGAGTTTGGGTAATAAGGTGGGTCTTGCACTGCCTGGATCTGACTGAACTTTAAAACTTCTCTACTAATCAAACAACACTGGGCTCTACACTTTGCTTAACCCTGGGAACTGGTCAACAGCCTTTGACCTCAGTCCTCCCCTCCTCACCAGCTCATTCCCCCACCCTAGCCTCTGGAACCACAATAGAGGAAAGAACCAGTTTTCAGAGGGATTGCCTCAGATAACACTATCTTCTCTCACCCAGCCCTGTGGAAGATTAGCGACCATGTTTTCCAATGGGATAGGAGCTGTGGCTGCTGAAAAAAGGTAAGAGGGGTGAGCTTTTCCTCTGAATGCCCTCAATGTGTTCTCTGACCTCTGAGGACTCACAAGGATGACCTTGACACTTTTGAAAAGACCAGGTCCTCTCTCAGGTAGTTAGAATCAGGAACTTGTTTGGAAGAGGTCACTCCCTCCTCCTCCCCCTCTCAGGGTAAGGCCTTTCTCTAGGCCACACCTTAGGTTCTTAGCCCCAGAAACAAAGGGGACATCTTCTATTGTGTTAAGAGGCTGCTGCAAAACTGTCCCTCACTGGAGACACTCCAAGGAAAACTCCCAGGCCTGCAATACATCTGAAAAGAAGGCCAGTTGATTATGTGAGGACCACCTAATTTCCTTTTTGCTCTAACCTCCACTAGATCTCCCCCTCTGCCCACACCCTGTCCAGGATCTCAGTGTCCTCTGACTAAAGTTTAGAGCCCTGTTTCTTATCCCTCAACATCACACACTCCCCTCTTGCTCTGGGTTGTTGTAGGAGATTAGAAGTGAGGCTGTGTCTTCACCATCTTGGTTTTTCTTTGTACTTAGCAGAGCTCTCAGAGCCCCTCCACCAGCACTTGCATTTCCAAACGTAACTGAGGGATCAAATGGGAAGCAGAAGGCAACAAAGGTGGGGAGATGCACAAGGTTCCCTCCCTCTTCGCATTCACCCTGCCTTTCATGCATATCTCCCTCCATGCCACCACTTCTCTCCCATTCTGGGCCTTCTCCTTAAAGGGGCTGCAGAGTTGCCTCAGATCACTGAAGAAGCCAAGTACCCTCAGCTGTCTCCCAGCATCCAGTCAGTCCCACACTTCTCTGTCAGGCTCCCTCAGTGAGTCCTTTCTCACTGAGATATATATTTTTCTGGCAGGGTCAGACTAAGAAGACTCAGTACCCATGTACAGACCCCCTTTTCTGATTAGCACGGGCATTTTGACCTGCTCCATTTCCAACAGAGCCCCCTTTTTAGACACAGGGACCCAGCCTGTCTTAGCTATAAAAATATTTTGGTTTTCTCAGTTGGGTGTCCTAATTCTCCTAATTTACCAATCTCAGGTTGTCATTTTTTTAAGTGAGGTTAATTTCCTTCATATTTAATAAACCCTGTTGGGAGCTATTAAAATTTCCAGGCAAAGAAAATGATGAGGTTGTGAGAAAGCAGGGAAACAGAATTAATGAGACTAGATGACTAAATGAGAGAGGTGAGAAGGAGGAATCTAGGGTGACTTGCAGGTTTTTAGATTGGATGCCAGGGTGCGTGAGGCTCTGTCGAGTTAGAGTAGGTTGGCACTGTCCGGTAAACAATTGTCCGGAGCTCAGTTGAAGGTTGAGGGCTAGAGCTAGAGATTTGGGAGTCCTCTTCACATAGGTATTTCCTGTGCTCCATCCATTTCTTCTTTCCCCTCTGGTACTGGTGAAATCCTCTGCTGCATCAAAATCCTTTCAATACTTTAATAGCCAGATTAAATTCCATCTATTTCAGGATGCTTCCCGAAGCACCTTCTGTAAATGGTTCCTCCTATTGCCCTAATAGTATATTGGGCACTAAGTTCTTGCCTACTTTTCACATGTGCAGTCCCAACAAACCAACTGGAAGTTTCACATTCTTTACTTGTCTTCTAATAACCACCGGGGTTTTAATAATTGATTCTAAGCTCAACACAGCTATGTCCAGATGAGTGGAATTATTCATTTGCAAGGTCTTTGTACTTTTTAAAACATTACAGTGCTCCTCCTGGTCACACCATGTGGGTTGAAATCCAGTGCCTTATTGGAAGAAGTCTGTGATGGGCAGTGGGTTAGTGGTTCTCCTAATCTAGCTTAACTCAGATTTCTGTCTCCCGTAGGAGGGTGTGTCTTCTCTCCTTGTTGTTCATTGGCCTCTGGAGCTGTGTGACCTGTCACTGGAACCCCGTGGAGGACATCTGCACAGCCAAGCCTCGGGACATTCCCGTGAATCCCATGTGTATTTACCGGGCCCCAGAGAAGAAAGCAACTGAGGATGAGGCCTCAGAACAGAAGATCCCTGAGGCCACCAACCGGCGAGTCTGGGAATTGTCCAAAGCCAATACCCGCTTTGCCACAGCCTTCTATCAGCACCTGGCAGACTCCAAGAATGACAATGACAACATTTTCCTGTCACCCTTGAGTATCTCCACAGCTTTTGCTATGACCAAGCTGGGTGCCTGTGACAACACCCTCAAGCAGCTGATGGAGGTAGATTCCAAAGCCTTTCTTCCTAACCGCCTTGCTGAGGCCATTTTCCAGATTTCCATAGGTTAAAGACTTAAACTCTACAGTCATGGGGAGAGCTCACTATGGATTGTGACTTCCTGTGAATCACAGCTTCATGGGTTATAATTTCCCTTAAAAACTAATTTAAAAAATTAGACAAAGAATTACTATCTAGATGAGTCTGCTCAGTAAATCTGAGTTTCTTCTTTTGGACTGCCTTAAAATGAGAGCCCTGTGTCACTTCCAACTTATTAGTCACTCTTTTATTCATATGCTTATTCATTTGTTTGACCATTTATATGGTTAATTATTCAACACTTCCTTTTAGCCAGTCACTGAGCTGGGGATGGGGATTCCCAGTTCCCTCCTTGGAAGGGCAGTTACCATCTTGTCCGCTCAGGCATACAGGCTCTTGTGGATGAAAATGCTATGATTGGATATTGAGATGTGGGGTTCAAGGAATCCAGGAGAAGCCTCGAAGGTATAAGAACATTTTCTGATGCTGGGCTGTACTGGTCATTTTGTTTTGTGTCAATGATTTAGTATCTCGCTTTTTTTTTTTTTTTTTGTGGGAAGGAAGGATATCAAGATAAAGAAGTGGCCTGGGTTAAAAACCCAAGTTGGGGTGGAAACAAGGGGTCATTAATCTGCCCTTGGTGTGGGTGCCTGACTTACTTTTCTCAGGCTGAATCACACATTGGAGACAAAGGTAAATGATATGGAGGGACGTAGACCCCTCATCAGAGTAACCTTTACCACATACACGGTGTTTATTTCAAACACTGACACTGAAGTCTGTGCATCTTAGAATGTTGGCCCCTACTGTAGTGGCCAGATTGCCACTGAACTTTGTCATCTCTGTTCAGCCTCTGGGATGATTTAACCCAAGCCTCCACTCCACAAAAGAAACTGTAGCTTTAGAAAACCTAGAGTGATGTAATTCTACCTTTTCTGGGTTTTTCAGTAAACTGCATATACATTGGCTTGGGTCAAAAAGTACTCCCATATGGGGCCTCTCCGGTGGCGCAGCGGTTGAGCACTGCGCTGTGGAGCTGTCGGCAGCGGCTACGCAAGTTCGATGCCCGGCCGGGGAGATTCCCACATGGTGCGGCAGACCTCTCCTGCCTCGCCTGCTGCTCCCCTCAGCAGTGTATCTCTGATCTGCCTGTTCTGCTCCCCGCTCTGTCTCTGGTGAACCCTCTCGCCGCCCCATGCCTCTGGCCTGTACCCCAGCTTGTATGTATAAATAAAAAATAAATCTTAGGGCCTCCCCGGTGGTGCAGCGGTTAAGCGCTGCGCTGTGGAGCTGTCGGCAGCGGCGACGCA
Organism: Scalopus aquaticus; assembly: GCA_004024925.1. Taxonomy (NCBI): domain Eukaryota; kingdom Metazoa; phylum Chordata; class Mammalia; order Eulipotyphla; family Talpidae; genus Scalopus; species Scalopus aquaticus. Next base: position 66,932 of record PVIJ01003687.1, read on the forward strand.
AGTTCGACGCCCGGCCAGGGAGAATCCCACATGGCGCGGCAGACCTCTCCTGCCTCGCCCGCTGCTCCCCTCAGCAGTGTATTTCTGATCTGCCTGTTCTGCTACCCGCTCTGTCTCTGGTGAACCCTCTCGCTGCCCCACGCTTCTGGCCTGTACCCCAGCTTGCATGTATAAATAAAAAATAAATCTTTAAAAATAAATAAATAAATAAATAAATCTTAAAAAAAAAAAAAAGTACTCCATATCATCCATGTCTCTGACCCCAAGGGAAACATTAAATGTGTCCCATTCTTATAAAAACAGAAATAAAACACTGTTTCCAAACTAGGCATGTCCTTTGGGTCTTCCCCTCTACAACATCTTCCAACATAAGGTGCCATGTGTTGGAAAGTGAGGTGAGAGTGGGGGTGGAACTTTCTCTCTATGGGGATGGAACTTTCTCTCTATGGAGAAAAGAAAAAATGAACACCAAGGTTTTGAACAAAGGCATCAACCTCCACAAAGTGGGTACTGGAGCAAACCAAGAAAGCCAAAGGCAGAGGAAAGATAAAGCCAAAAGAACTCTTCTTTGACAAGAAAGTGGGAGGGAGAAGGGAGGAGTAAGTAACCTTGGAGATCAGGATATTACCACTTCCATGGACTGGTTGGCAGAGATGGCGTTTTGGTCCTTTTCAAGACTACTTCTGATCCTGAGCCTTTTAATCCCTTGTGGTGGATGACTCTTTCACTTTTTCAACCTTCCCTTGGCATCCCAGAGACCCTAAAGTTGGCCAGCACCAGTAGATCTGTGGATCTTAGAAGTGCTTAAAGCCAGAGCTCTTTGGAAACTATCTCAGGATCTTTATGTTCCTTTTTGTCTTTTCCTTCCCACCCCTTATTCCTCTTTCAACCACTGGTTCATTTAGAAAACATGAGCTGAGCATTTCTACCATGCCAGGTCCTGTGTTTGAAGGCAATCGCAAGTGAGGAGGCTCTCGGTTGAGGGCTGCCTTGCACTGTGCTCACTACTCATGTCAGCCAGGCTGCCCCTCCAAGCTCACCACAATTTTCTTTTGGTTTTTACAGGTTTTCAAGTTTGATACCATCTCTGAGAAAACGTCTGACCAGATCCACTTTTTCTTTGCCAAACTAAACTGCCGACTCTATCGAAAAGCCAACAAGTCCTCTGAATTGGTGTCAGCCAACCGCCTCTTTGGAGACAAATCCCTTACCTTCAATGAGACCTACCAGGACATCAGTGAGGTGGTATATGGAGCCAAGCTCCAACCCCTGGACTTCAAGGTGAGTGGCAGATGTCATTCCTCTCCACTCAGAAATTGAGGTGATAGAGAAGCACGATCCAAATTAACACTGGTTGAAGGCAGGTGGAGGGGTAAGTATAAGCCAGAATCTCTGGAATACTCCTTCTTGCTTGAAATCCAAGCAATCAGTGGTATTTATGGTTTAGATTAATAGTGGCTTCTCTGAAAAAATATGTAAATAATAAATTCTTCATTTTATTGATCATGTTCAAATATATATCAAAAGGTATTCTAGAAATGTTTGTCCCACAAGATATGTTATTTAATTTAATTAAAAAAAAGATTTATTTATTTGGGCCTCCTTGGTGGCGCAGTGGTTAAGTGCTATGCTATGGAGCTGTCGGCAGCGGCAACACGAGTTCGACGCCTGGCCAGAGAGCTTCCCACATGGCGTGGCAGACCTCTCCTGCCTTGCCCGCTGCTCCCCTCAGCAGTATTTCAGTCGATCTGCATGTTCTGCTCCCCACTCTGTCTCTGGTGAACCCTCTCACTGCCCCACGCCTCTGGCCTGTACCCCAGCTTGTATGCATAAATAATAAATCTTTAAAAAAAAGATTTATTTATTTATGCATACAAGCTGGGGTGTAGGCCAGAGGTGTGTGTGTGGGGGGTCAGAGGATTCACCAGAGACAGAGTGAGGAGCAGAACATGCAGATCGACTGAAATACTGCTGAGGGGAGCAGCGGGCGAGGCAGGAGAGGTCTGCCACGCCATGTGGGAAGCTCCCTGGCTGGGTATTGAACTCGTGTTGCAGTAGCTGTGGATAGCTTCATAGTACTGAGACTTAACTCCTTGTGCCACCAGGGAGGCCTATTTAATTTAATATTTAAAAGCTACCATGGTCAAATAAAACCAGCATGTGTAGTTGTGTGATTTATTTTCCTCTTGGAGATTCATGAAGCACATGAGTCTATTAAGTGTTTTGAGAAACCCTGCAACAGAAAAAGTCCATTGGCTTGATTTAGTCACTGCTTCTCAAGCTTTTTTTGACCACATGGGCATCCCTCCTGCCCCTACCCCTGCATCCCTTATTAATTTCCCTTAAAACAAGTTTTGGAAACTTGAACTCTTAGGAGTTTAAGTTTTCCAGAGTCAGAGAAGATAATTATTTTGTCTTCTTTTCCCTAGACCATCTTCCCCTTTTATGTCCCTTTCTACTTCTCTTTCTTTTTTTCTCTTTCTTCTGTTAATATTTATTGACTGTATGCAAAAATTCATGGCACTACCCTAGATAGGTGAGTTTTTCCCAATCCAGTTAGGGTGATAGCTTAACCAAATGGTGAGGAAGGGTAGCGAGCTGACACACAAAATAAAATGCTGCTCAGGGAAATGAAGATGCTGACTGACTACCACAGATGGTAGGTTTGTTTCCTACTCTCCTCAGGAAAATGCAGAGCAGTCCAGAGAGATCATCAACAAATGGATTTCCAATAAGACCGAGGGGCGCATCACTGACGTCATCCCCCCAGACGCCATTAATGAGCTCACTGTCCTGGTGCTGGTTAACACCATTTACTTCAAGGTACTTAAAATGGCCCTAGAGAGACCCCAAGGACCTCCCGGGCCCTCCACTCCCCTCTTTCACATCACCAGGCACGGGTAGTTAGATCCTTTATGAGAAGTGGCCTGTGCATGGCCCATGCAGAAATACAAGTTTGTTAAAGAGTCCTTTAGGACCTTGGTTGCTGGACAGAGGTCAAGGGGGGCTGGGGGGAAGTGTGCTTGTAGTATCTTTGGGCCCTTGGCAGAGCATCCACACTCACCTTGCCTGCCCAGCACAAGTGGTGTGTCGTGATAAATGCTCAAATCTGTGTGATAATTTCTGCTACCTAGTAGACTCCATTTGGAAATCTGGAACAAAATGACAAAATCTCATCCACAGTGATAAGATTTTCTCCATCATCTGGAGCATTTTTTGCAGTGACTCAGAGTTCCCTTGCCTGTGGTTTCTGAACCTCCAGGTATCAGGCTTACCTAATACTTTGCAGAGGTCCTGTGATTTGATCATGTAGGTGGCTTTGCCATTCTGTCAAGATTTCTAAACACTGTTCAAATTGATTACATTGAGAAGAATGAGGGTGTGGGCCTGGGGGGAAACAGGTCGTGGATACTCAGGAGTGATGCTCCACCTGCATGCTCTGCCTCCCCTCCCAGGGGCCAGGGATTCAGTCATTTGCTGCTGCTGCCCACCCCTTTGTCGGGGTTTTCCCTCCCCACTATACTCCCCTTTATAGTTTATGGAATACTTTGCCATTTATTCATCTGCATGAGCCTGTAACATCATAAATGAGACCTTGGGTCACTCATATACATGACATTTTAAGTCCTGACTCTTCCATTTCTGACTGTGTGAACTCAGGTAAGTGAACTGAGGACTTCCTGTGCCTCTAATTCTGCAATATAATGGTTATATTGATACATCTACCTCATAGAGTTACAGAGAGGACTGAATAAGTTAATATATGTGAAATGCTTAAAGCAATGCCTGGCCCACATTAAGCAGCTTACAAATATTAGCAACCACCAGCTCCTAATTTTACAGATGAGGAACCACTGCTCAAGAGTTAAATGACTTGTCCCAAAATCAAAGAGCTAAATGATAAGTAATAATTACACTGCAGAAACTTCCGAGAGGTTGTTTGTATCTTTGAATGAGGCTCACCCTCTGCTAACTTCCAGAGGTGGGGGTGGAGGGTGTCTTGGCCTTTTTTTCATCAGGGACAGAGCCCAGCATTTTTAAGGACAGCCTTTGAGGGAAAAACTGCTGAGAGCAGAAAGCAAAAGGCAATTAGATTTAAACACAAGACGGACTTGCTAAGAGGCCAGTAGGTTTGTTCTTGGTTTTAGTTTTTATTTTTCTCATTATAAAAGAAAAGAATCACTGCTAAAATTCTGGGAAATACAGAAAAGTTCACAGAAAAAAACAATGACCACCATTCTGACAGTCATTGTTAATTTTTTCACACACACCCCTCTAACATTTCCCCCCCCTAATAATTATACTTAAATGTTAACAATAAAGCAAGGAGAGTGTTTCCCATGTCAGTCCCATCCCAGCCTGTGAATGTTTTGGGTCTTTTACGTTGTGTTTTACCACCTGTGTTCTTCCAGGGCCTGTGGAAGTCCAAGTTCAGCCCAGAGAACACGAAGACAGAACCGTTCTATAAGGCTGACGGGCAGCCGTGCTCAGCATCCATGATGTACCAGGAAGGCAAGTTCCGCTATCGGCGAGTGGCGGAGGGCACACAGGTGCTGGAGCTGCCTTTCAAGGGCGATGACATCACCATGGTGCTCATCCTGCCCAAGCTTGAGAAGAGCCTGGCCAAGGTAGAGCAGGAGCTCACGCCTGAGGTGCTGCAGGAGTGGCTGGATGAGCTGGCAGAGACGCTGCTGGTGGCCCACGTGCCCCGCTTCCGCATCGAGGACAGCTTCAGCCTGAAGGAGCGGCTGCAGGACATGGGCCTCGTGGACCTGTTCAGCCCTGAAAGTTCCAGGCTCCCAGGTGAGTGTAGGAATGGTTTTCCTGCTCTCTGTCTCGGGAGGTGATCTGATGAAGGTGGAAGGTTTGGAGTAAGAGTAGTAAAGAACAATAAATCAGGACCCCTGGGTTCTAATTCCCCACTCTACTGCTCATTCAGTGAAACCCCTTGCCCTCTGAAGGTCTCAGTTTCTTCTTCTGTGAAAGGGGGAGTTTGCTCTAGCACCTCCATGAGCCCAATTGGCAGTGGAACTCTTGCAGCCTGTAACTGATAAAGGAGACTAGATGGAGAACTTTAAAGGCTTCAGAATTTAGAGTTAAAGATACATACTATTAAGAACTGTGGACATCTGGTTCGCTACAAAATAGGCATAGTTTACACTGAATAGCCCTTTGTCTGATATTCCAAAGGGCTGGTGCATTTTCCTTAAGGTCACTTGGAGAGATATGGCCACTCTTTCCCCATTTGTAATTCTTCAGTAATGGTGCTTATTGGTTTGATTCCTTCAACCTACCATTCTTTAAAACTATGTATCAAAATCCTTTTTTTTTTAATCAGAAGTTTACAATAATAGGTAATTGGATTTACCTTTAGTGGGCTATCTTTAAACTAGGCTATCTTTAAACCCTTCTCTTAAAAATGGTGCCAGAGGGCCTCCCCGGTGGCGCAGCGGTTAAGCGCTGCGCTGTGGATCTGTCGGCAGCGGCGACGTCGAGTTCGACGCCCGGCCGGGGAGAGTCCCACATGGCGCGGCAGACCTCTCCTGCCTCGCCCGCTGCTCCCCTCAGCAGTGTATTTCTGATCTGCCTGTTCTGCTGCCTGCTCTGTCTCTGGTGAACCCTCTCACCGCCTCACGCCTCTGGCCTGTACCCCAGCTTGTATGTATAAATAAAAAATAAATCTTTAAAAAAAAAAAAAGATTCTTAAAAAAAAAAATGGTGCCAGAATAAAAAGATCTACCAGATGGATTGAATTTTTCTTTAAGAGTCCCCTGGGGCATCCCTGGTGGTGCCGGGGTTAAAGTCTCAGCACTGTCAAGCTGTCCTCAGCCACTGGGGCATGAGTTCGATCCCCAGCTAAGGAGTTTCCCACATGATGCAGCAGACCTCTCCTGTCTTGCCCGCTGCTCCCCTCAGCAGTTTATTTCAGTAGATCCGCCTGTCCTGCTCCCATCTCTGTCTCTGGTGAATCCTCTCATCCACCCTGCACCTCTGGTCTTGTATGCATAAACAAATAGAAAATAAATGTTAAAAAAAAAAAAGAGTCCCCTATTCCCTACTTCATCCAAGAGCTGCAATATAAGATTAAATTCATAGGAGCCAAGGCCATTTTGTGTTGAACAAACACAAAATACTTTATTATTTTTAGCATTTACTTATTTGGAGGTATCATTAGGTGAGGGTCCAGAATTTCTTCCTACTTTTCAAAAAAGCTCAAAGGACCTCTTAATTCAAACCAAATTCCTTTCTGTGGTCTGAGGCAAAGTTTTTCCCATTTCACAGAGCTGTCTCTGGTCTTCTTTCCAGGTATTGTTGCAGGAGGCCGGAATGACCTGTATGTCTCAGATGCATTCCATAAAGCATTTCTTGAGGTGAGTCTACTGCCCTTTGCTCTCTCCTCCGGTGCTTTTCCATTTCCATTTATTACTTAATACACTAGTATATCATTGTAACACTGGAGTTCTTGCTCTGCTGGCTCTCATGGTATAGATAGTAGATGTGTGAACAGTGGGATCCAACAGCAGCTTTCCAGTGTCCTTCAAACACTAACTCTGTAGCCCCCTCCTCCATGAGGCCTGCTACCTCACAACCCTCCTCTGGAGCGCTTGGGGCCTAATTGTTCCACTGTCCCTCTCACAGTCTCTGCTGAAGCAGCTCAAAAGTACATAAACATGGGGGTGGTGGTGACACAGGAAAAAGAGCCAGTGTAGACCACTGAGAAGGAATTCAGAGGAGAATCAGGCAAATATGGGCTCATGGAAACCCAGTTTTAAGGAAATGGAGAACATCTAGCAAGAAGATTGAAATGGGTCCATAAGTTACCTTTCCCCAAGGAATTGCACAGAATCACTATAATCATTGAAGAGCGAATGGAAAGTTATAAAGTGGAACAAGTGAGTGTGGATCATGTGCTAAAATGAGAACTAGAGGTTTGTACTACACTGCAAAAAACAAAAAGCTAGGTGGTCATATAAATATATGCATTTACCTCTTCTTGGGAAATTAATAATGTACACTAGTAGAGTTGAAGTCTGAGAAATTCCACAATGAAGAAAAAGGGTTCAATATTGTTCACCCTAGTGTTTCCCCAACCAAAGTGCCCATAGAACCCTTTACTAAAGTAACTACAACTATAGAACTTCTGGTTCTGAAAAAAATTCTGACCTATGGATCAGTGACATTAGTTATCTAGGGAGCTTGACTCTTGGAGATTCCAGGATAGGGCTTGAGAATCTGTATATTTACAGCGTTCCTCAAAGGATTTGATGCACAACCAGGTTTGAGAACTACTTGTATAGACTTAATCTTTGGGGGAACCAGGCTGTGAAGGAAATGAGATGGGCCATTTTTTTAGAGAGGTGGCAGGATTGAGGAATCACAAAGAAGGAAGGATTGAGAATGGTTTCAGAGCACAATGCTAATAAATACAGTTGCAGAGTCCAGGCTCAGTGGGACATATTTAGTTAGGAGGAAAATGGAGAGATCAGGGGACAGGAGGAAGTCAGATAAATGATAATGGACATGAGAAAAGATGATAGCTTGAAAAAAAAAAGATTATGGTCTGAAAGGATAATGTAATATAATTTCAAAGGTAGAACAGTTCTGAGACGTAGGTTCAAGGTGTAGCCATGGTACTAGTTTGCTTAAGTAGAGTGAAGATAATGCTTATTGAGTTTGATGAAATGCAGTTAGGGTGTTGACTGAGCCTCCTACCAAGGTATTTAATTGTCTAGGTCAAATTTTGGGGGGAGAAAGGACGGCCTGAACAAAGCCCACAGATAGGTTTTTACGGACCCCACCCCCACCTCAGACCAGAGAGATCCAAGACACCAAGGACCATAAATCCCATAATGTCATCATCACCGAAGGGAGGATTTCTGGGGACTGAGGGTGGACTTAAGGAGCCATATTTGGTATATAACCAGACATGTGGGCTTTGGGGGTCTCTTGGCTGTTTGCCGGGTTTTAGTGCACCATTCGGATTGCAGCTCGGCAGAACTGGTAAGACACATTCACCAATTTATTCTCTTTCTTTTCCCCTTCCTTTTGTAAACATACCCTTTATTAATTTTATTGTGTGTGCCTGCAGTTGAGTCTTATTATAAGTCCCTTTTAAGCGTGTGGGTGAGGATCCACAGTCAGGAGTCCCATTTTATATCAGGCTGCCCTGTAACAAAATGATAGCAGGAGATGAGATGCAAAGAAAGCCTATGAGCTAGAAACCAAAATCCTTGATGTGGGGATAGAATCTGTATGACATTAGGGTCTCCCTGGTGGCCTAGGGTTTAAGTCTCAGTGCTATCACCACTATGGTCTGAGTTCGATCCCTGGCCAGGGGTTAACCCAAATATGGCGCAGCAGACCTCTCCTGTCTCGCCTGCTGCTCCCCTCAGCAGTGTAGTTCAGTATTTTCACTTGTATTGCTGCCCACTCTGTCTCTGGAGAATCTTCTCACCCCTGTAGCCCGGCCTATACCTCAGTTCTAAAAAAAAAAAAAAAAATCAAACCCCCCCCCAAAAAAAAACCCAAATAAACAGAATTAAAAAAAACAACAACAAACCTGTAGGACTTTAGATATCAGCAACCTATAGGACAACAGCAAGAATAGAAGATTTTATCTTAAAGGTACTGAGGTCAGAACAAGAATTTTGCCTGAGTGTGGGATTAATGGTTTTGAAAGTAAAAGTGCTATGATGGGCATCCTTTTCCCCATGGATTATGGAAGAAGGACCACTTAGGAAAACAGCAAGGGAGCTGAGTCCTCAGGGTTTTAACAATGATTGAAAATCCTCTTCTAAAGATTCCAAATAGAAGTGGTCAACTCAGACCTCCTCGAGGGCTTTGGAGTTACTCTTAGAGAAAGCAGAGGTCTGTTTTCATTTACCATGTACCTGAGCTCACTAAAGAACGAAGCAAGTGTCCTCCACTTTTCTTTGAAAATCTTGTAACCCAATACATAGAACCCCCAACCAATTGTGAATCTCCTGGGAAGTCATTAAAATACAATCTGATGAGAATGAACGAATCCTGGTTTTGCAAAAGCTTCAGTCATAAATTTAGTCCTAGAGTGGTCATGAAATTGATAGTGTGGGGGAGAAGCGGGTACCGTGGAAAAGAGGAAGGAAAAGCAGTAAGGAGGGATGAGGAGAGGGTTCAGAGAACATCGCCAAGCAGCTGCACAAGGCTAAGGATCCGAGTGCTGTCATTAAAAAGCAGGGGAAGAGTTCAGCGATAATCTAGTGCCCAAAATGTTTTCTGAAGGTATCTCCCTCTAGATCTTTGGCAATTCTGTTTAGCAGCAAGTTTATATACCACTGTCCTCGTCTATTACTCCAAGAAATACTCACCTCATCTGGTTGGAGGACTATCCTCTATTCACAGCCCTCGGTCCTGAATGGCTGCTGTGGGGTAGTTCTCTCTGATGCTCTAGAGTGAAACTGTCTCAACTAGAGTTCTCATCTCGTGTCACAATCTCTTAGCATCAAGAAACAATCCTCTTGTAGCAGCATGTACAATTGTGCCAGCCAGAGATGTGACAAAGCAACCTCGTGACCATTCAGACTACTGTTTCAGGGGCTGTCTGAATGGAACCATTGTACTTACTGTGCAGCATAAGGTTCTGACAAACACACGTGCTTACCCCAACATCCACTGGATGGAAGAATGAGTATAGGGCTCTGGAGGCTACCCAATTTGACTGAAGTATAATTTCTACTGGAAAACAAGTATCATTTTGAATAATTATTGTGTCTGTGCATGATTTACCTGCTTATCATGAATTGCAGAGTAGCCAATGTTTCCTTCTTAATCTGCAGGTAAACGAGGAAGGCAGTGAAGCAGCTGCAAGTACAGCCATCATGGTTGCTGGCCGTTCGCTGAACCCCAACAGAGTGACCTTCAAGGCCAACAGGCCCTTCCTGGTTCTGATAAGGGAAGTTGCTCTGAACACTATTGTCTTTATGGGCAGAGTGGCTAACCCTTGTGTTAACTAAAGCGTTCCTATTCTTTGCACCTCTTCCTGTTTGGTTTGTGAATAGAAATAAAAACAAATATAGATACTCCCACCTCACAGTTATGACTGGACTTTCCCACATGAAATGAAAGCAAGCAAGGGAAGGCGACATAGATGTGCTGTTGGGCATTTGGTAAAATGATGCTTTGGATTCTGCTCTGCTAGTGAACACATCTCAGTCAGAAAGTGAGAGAGGGAGCAAGGTCACTGCTTGGTCTTGAGGGGGATGCTTACAATCTCGATATTCACATCACACAAAGTATTCAAAAATTTAAAATTAATTACTCTCTACATACAGAAAAGACAGACTCAAATCTGAGTATTAAACCATTTAATTCTCAAACCACTCACATGCATAATGTTCTTTTACACAGTGTTAAAATAAAGAGGAAAATGTATTTTTATACAAACAATTTCAAGTATACATTTATAGACTTTTCAGATTACTAACCAAGTTGCTAAGATTTCATTCACATTGTTCTTAAAGCTGTTCAACGAGAAAGCTTTTGCTAAACTGCTTTAAATATGTTTATATAAACCCATATCTTCACTCTTTCTCTAATCTCCCTCCCCCAACCCCAGTCTCTGTCCACCCACCTGCCCGCCCCCCTCCCCCGACACAACAGGGCTCCTGGGCTCTACATGCAACCCCACCAAGGACTATTATTGGCTTGTCATCAGGGGAAGGACAGAATCTACAGGAGGAGAGACTGAGAACACCTGTCATTTAAGGGCAAGTCATGACTTCAAAATAACACAAATCAGGATCCTATCTTAGAGTGTGTTTTCACTTGACTTAATTTAAAAAAATCTCAGCTTCCCACAAAACCCAGAAGTTTCTCACAATTTGGGAGCTGAGAAAAGAACAATATTGGATGTTTTTACTCAGTTAAACTTCTAAAATCAGGGTAGTTATTTTGAACTTTTTCATATTAGTTGTTTCCTTTTCCCTTTGTCAGGGGCTGGGGGCAGTTTAAAAACAGATGCTATTACATTAAGGGATTTGGTTCATTTCACAGGGTCTGGCAGGAGTTCTCCCTCCTCAACTCTCCTCCTGAAGTACTCTGGCTTCAAGGCCAGGAACAGCCACTCTTCTTAGGAATTAAAGTGCATTTTTTCTTTTTTTTTTTCTTCAATTAAAAGGGGGTGGGGGAAGGTGTGATTTACACTTAAGTGATAATGATTAAAAGAGGGTGGGGGGAGAGAAAACCCTATTCCTATATATAGGTATTTATAATTAAGGTCATAATAAAAACAGATATTCTCTAAGGAAATGAGATGCACCAGCCCAGTACAGCACCCTCACAAGAACAAGAGTGCCCTCCTGGCTCACTGACTGCTGAGGCATCTTCACTAAAGGAGTAATCACTTAAGATGAAAGACACAAACCTCAAATGTTAGTTTTTTCCAAGGACAAAAAAAGACTGGTGGGTTCTTATAGTTAAAAACTCTATCTCATTCCCTTTCAGGGATAACACTTTAGAAACTGATTGTCCATTTTAATATGTATCCTTAGGAAGTTATGAAAAATGTTATATATGTTTATTGTTTACAAATATTATGGTAGCCTTTAAAAACTCAGAAAGAGGAGGCATAGTTGCTATCACTCAGTATCAGTTGAGGGGAAGTGAGATTTTCCGATAAGTTAATTTGATAGCTACCACCAGAATCTTTTTTTCTGTTTTCCTTTAAATGCTTTTCTGTTTCTTGGGGGGACAAACCCAAGAGTTTTCCAAAGAGGAATAAATGCTACATTATCAGCTGTATGAAGAAGTGATGGGCTCAAGATGAGACGGGGGAACTTGTCCTGGATTCTGGCCTCTGAGTCCAGTGTGATCTGCTTTTCACAGTGACCAGTGGGAAGGCACAGTGCCAGGGACAGGGAGATGGGGACAGCTGTCACCCACCGAATAAGCACCATAGAGGACAGTTGAGTGGATTTCTTTCAGACTATGTCCACCTGAAGGAAACCACATTCCTGCTACACTGACGTTTCTATCTTTGAACCCTTGGCCTTCTCTCCTCTCGGGGTGAGCATGAGTGGATGCCACCAAATCATGGAGAGCCAGGAAATTTAAGTGCTCTTAAATTATGCTGACTTGCCAAAAATGGAGATCTCTGATTAAGATTTCTTAAAGGAGAAGCCACTGGATCCTGACTGAACCATCCCTTTAAGTTCTCTATTAGATCACAAAATGCCACAGGCAAAAAACTGTGAACAAAGACTACAGCAGAAGAAAAGTTAATGGACTGAGACAGAGCACATTTCTTTTCCTTATAGTTTGGGAATGTTTTCCTTTTGTTGAGGGGGTGGGGGAAAAGGGGAGAAACTACAGCCAGACTAGCATTTGTTTAGCTGTTTCATAAAGGACTTCTTAAAGGTTCAAGAGGAATCAATAAATCAACCCAGAAAGACTAAACTTCACAGTCTTGACAGAGAATTTCTGATAGGGAATGTTTCATTATTTTAAATATGGTACATGTTTATATATTTATCTTTTACCATAACTTCCCCATCCTCTTCCTCTCCTTTCCCCTCCAAAATCTTAAAATCCAGTGTGGTATGATTTGCATACAGCTCAACAATGTAATATGTTACAGTACTCCAAAATGTTCTTCAGTATGAAACCCCACAAAGGGGCTACTCTCTGGATGCTTACAAGTCCCCAAAACTACTACTTTTCTATTTCACCCAATATTAGGAAGCCTTCAATTTCCTAAGTCACTTGATCTGGCATTGCAGCTAGTATGCTAAAGGATACTAAGCAAACAGCCATGCCTTATGCGATTTTAATAACATTGCCCAGCCTGATGCAAATTCAGTCCTCTTACTAACCAACCTTTCCCTTGACCCACTTTTCTCCTCCTACACACCACTTATTTGAAATTTAATTATTTTGATATTTGATATCACTCTGATATTTAAATTATCAGTATCAATGAATAAAAATTTGGACAATGCTGAAAATTCACTCAGCAGAGTCTGCTACATTTGAAGTGCTCTTAAACAAAAATTTCATGAATTAGAAATCATTGGTAGCTAATTAGCTTGAACGGTGGTTCTCACTTTTTAAGGGTAATCTAACAGTTCTCCCCTTCCCATTAATATGTGTGAGGTTGCCACGTGCAGGTACCGTAATTACCTGGGGTGGGAAGAATAAAAGATAGGGAACCTCATTTGGGAATTACTGGGGTAGGTCTCTGACATCTGGGAGCAAAGATGCTAAAATGACTCATTTCACATTTTATATAAAATTCAGAAATATTTAAGCTTTAGCTAGTGCATATCATTCACAAAGAAACACGGAAAAGTGAAAGTCACCTTACATTAAAATCCCACTTAGAAAACAAGCTAAGAGACAATAAATGTATTACCATCACCCCAGAAAGGATCCTCTCTTTCTCCATTAACTTTAACAATGCTACCTGTTCCTTTTACAATTAGGAATCACTTCAGAAGGCTTGGCCTTGGCTCTTTTCATAAGTTCAAGGGCTCTACTTCAGCAGAGCTGAGAAATTGCCACTCAGTCACATATGCCAAGGAGAGAGGATTCTAGAGACCAGACTTTGCATATCTGTTTTGCTCACTTATTAACACTTTGCATTTGGTATAGAGAGCCAAGAGGGTGGATGGCAACATCTCTCACCAGAATCACTCTGGTTGATCCACTTTACCATTTAGCCTTGACCCACTGGAAGCTTTAAATTCAGAGTCATGCCTGGAATATGAAGGTATCTAACGACAAAGAGAGAACCAGATTGAGGTTATCCTACTGAAGACCACTAAGGATATCCTAGAGGGTAATTCTCAACCTTGGCTGCCCACTAGAATCCTCTAAGGAGCTTTTAAAGCTCGGCTTGCACAGCAAATTAACTAAATGTGAATGTCTGGAGTGGGCTCCAGGTGATTCTAATGTACAGCCGAGATGGGGAACTACCGGTCTAGGGCAACTGGTTCTGCAACACAAAGCGTTCAGGCCAGTGTTCACCCCAGCCAGAGTCGTAATTTTAACATGCCACAATGACATTACCTCTACATTTCTGACTTGTCTTCTTTTTAAATAAATCACTTTGACCATTATAGGCCACAAAACCAACAGTAAATTATTGTATTATAGTAAAACCAGCATAGGGTGAAACCCTGGCACAAACAAAAATAAGTCAGAGGGAAGAATATGCCTAAGCAGAAGTTGATTCCTGAGTCTAAGATATCATCAGCATAGCTTACAGGTTGAGAATTATTGTACATTTAGAAAAAAATAGCTGCGGTGAACAGATTCACATGATTTTAATGCCTCATTCATACTGTAATGTGGCAGAAGTTATAGATCAGTTGTCACCTCTGAATAATGCTTGCCTCATTATTTGGATTTTCACATTATCTGCATCATCACTTGCCCTACCCATTCACCTGGAAAGTAAGTATTTATCAGCTAATACCTAAGTACAGATGCCAACCTCTAAAAATCAAAAAATGGATCATTTCTCATTTTCACTCTTAACCAGAGAATCCTTGTTTAGACATTGTAACCTGCCAGTGAATGAAGATGGAAAGGCGGAATGCATTCTGTGATATCTCTAAGCAGTCATTCCACAGCGGTAACAAGTGTTCAAAAGGTAGGTAACCTGATTGGCTCAGTGTACTAGTGCCCCAAATAGCAAGTCAGCTGAGTGCTACAACTGGATTTGAAGATTAAGTGGTCTGCCTAATGGCATTTTACTACTGAAAATGAATTTCCTGACACACCATTCAAGCAAGGACATCTTAACTATTATAACAAAATCTGCATTAAAAACAGGAATATCTTTTTTGGAGTGACGAAAAGCAAGACAGGTCATCAAAAAATCCATGTCATGCAAAACTCCATGTCAAGGTATTGGCAGAAGATTCAGTATAGTACAAATATGACTAATATTCCAGTCCTCTAAAAAATGGATTGCCAATGAACAAATACGAATTCAGGATTCAAACAAATTTTCACATCATTCAAAGGAGTTGGGTGCATCTTTAAAAACAAACAGAAAGCCTCCATTTCCTCTGGCTACTCTTGCCAAACAGAAGCCAATAGCTAAAGGCATTAAACCCAAGTGTTCTGACAGTTTGATTTGGGAAACCAATATTTTAGGTCTGACTTTCCTTTGCTTGCTACAGAAAACTATACTCCTCCTTCAGCCAAGTGCTCAGAGGTAGAGGAGCTGAAGGGAGTACAAAAGAGAATGGGGTGGAGACTGAGTAATCCAGCCTCCAGCCCCAGGGGCTACAGGGTAATCTTGGACTATGTTCAGTCTTTAATGGGAGGTAGCATGGTCTACATCGACTTATCTGCCTTCATCAAACACCTTTTTCTCACATACATATATTAAGTCACATACATACAGCTGGCAACTCATAACACTACTGCAACCTGCAGCAATGGCACACCTAGCCCAACAGCTCTTTTCAGTTTAAACTGTATATTTTACCCCACCCTTCTCAGGCAGATACAAAGCCAAGCTTGTTATTTTGAGGTCCATCCTTTCACCAGGTTTTTAAACATTTCACTTTAAGACCTACATCTTTTGTCTCAAATGAACAGCTGCACTAAGTGGGTGCAATGTGTTATAACATCTTTACAAATAGAAAGTGCAAGAAATAATTTTCTTAGCCAAAATACAAACAAAGTGACAAAAAGCTTTTCTACCCTACAATGCTAAGAATCTGATTTTTAGAATCAAATGATACAGCTAACAAAATGCTTCTAAGCTATCAAGATTATAGTGGATGAGTAAATATATTTATAAACATACATTTATGAAGAAAGGTATTAAGAAAATAGTCAAACTTTTCACAAAAGTTATTTGCATGAACTATCTTTAGTATACCACTCTGTGTTCAATGCACATGCATATACAATTGATTTATATTAGTGTTATTTTTATTGGGCCCATTTTCCAAAAAGAAAACAGACTCATTTTTGTTAACTTCAAGTTACATGATTTAAAATTATTTTTGTAAAAATATTAGAAATACCATATAAATTCTAAATATTTCTGTTATCTGACTCAGATAGCCATTCTAGAGGTGGATTTCAGTCACTCTTAGTGACCTGTTTAGCATCTTGGCTTCCAGAGGAAACACATCTTAAGGTTTGTTCCCTATGTTGTAATTGTTTCTGCAGTAGTTCTTGAGGAACCACTGAAGTTAGGATTCTATTGCTTTAAAGGAAACTCAGTAGATCATCTTCAAATATGTCATAAACATCTGCTTTAAGATGTAGCTAAGAGCAGACATCTAAACCTTAAGAAATTTCTACTCAGATTGCTTGGCTTGTAATGGTTGAGACTTGAGATGCTGCAGAATATAGACTGTCAACCTACTAAGTTCCCATCCTTCTGACTTTGTCCACCTTTACAATTCAAGATCATAGTACTGAATTTTCATGGAACCACTGGATGACTTCAAACTTAAGAGTCACAGAGAATCTAAAGGAGGGTAAAATACAGAGATGTAAAATACAGAACAGAGATGTAAAATACAGAGAAGAGATGTAAAATACAGAAAAACAGACATCTCCATAGATTATCATACAATTTTTCATTCCCTGGGAATATATTTTCAAAGGCTTTCTCTATCACAAAGGGTAGACTTTATAAAGTACACTAGAGTAGAAATGTGGATCAAAAAGAAAATGTTCAGGCTCATTTACTTTAATTCATTAAAACTGGCCCCAATCTGTACACGATAAAATCCAATTACTCTTCATGTCTACATTCCTCAAACAATCCATCCCTGGTTATCCAACCACAAATACCAAATACCAAAGGGAAAATAGCTTTTTCTCTTCCCAGCACTTTGTAGAGCCCTAAATTAAGTCTCTGGCCCTGAGTACCCCATTTATTGTCTGTATTTGCAATTCTTGGCGCCTGACCTTGAGAGCTAACCATATGGCAACTAGGGATAACCAGTGAGAAGCCTTCACAGCTAATTCTCCAGGACTGCACATGGAATGGATGGATAGTCCCAAACTGTTTTTCTTTCCTATCAAAGTGTACTGATTTCAGTGTGATCGTTTTTTAGAACAGATTTTCTCTGCCCTATTCTGAAGACAGTGATAGCCTAATTATTATAAGACAGGAAAAATTTAAATAAAGCATCCTAAATCTGACAAATATAGCCCAAAATCATAGAACTTCAAAGATTTGTTAGGTAAGAGATGCTGTACAAATTGTTAATTTTAAAGGATGACCAGCACATAAAATTGGGAATGGATTTTCCATCTGAAAGGTAATAAAAATGGCATGGACCTACTTATCTTCTAGCACAGAGTAGTGCTAGAGGCAGTGTGGTGAGCAGTAGAGATGGGACTAGGATAAGTAGGCAAAAGTTTAAATTTTCTCAAGAACATCATTAACTTCACCATGCAAAAGAAACTCCTGTTGAAAGAGATTTAGTAGCCATATAATTTTCCATACCACAGGAGTTTTCACCTATATGTAAACTTAAAACACAGGTGACATCTTTAATAAATCAAGTTCTATAACAGTAGGCTTTTTATTCCTGCTAGAGTATTTCTGGCTCAGCATATACAGTTACTGTGGCTTCACAGAAAAAAAACAAAAACAAAAACATGCAAGTGTACACAGCTTAGAACATGAGAAAAACTGGAAATTTTGCAGTAAGATAAATGAAACTCAGGGGTCAGGCAGCTAATGAAATCTACTCCAGGTTATCTGTTTCACTCTCCTGGTTCCTTTACATATAATAAATGGTTTCCATAGCACAAACAACTGACCTAAATGAACACAAAAGAGTCAAGATAAACAAACAAACAAACACTAACTTTACCTACAACAGATTAAAGATGGCTCCAAATCCTTGCATACTTTCCATTAAGTGGTAATGCTTCTTGAATCTAGGACCTTTGACTTCTCTAACCAATAGTCTATAGCAATGACTGTCAGCTCTAGACCTGTGCTGGCACCTTCTGCCCAGCCTCTTGGAGGCCCGAGCTGTTCTCTGATATGTCTGCCTATCTTGATGGAGAGACCACATAGAGTGCCTGCAACTCCACAGAGAGGGGAAAAGACCCCTGCTGAGTGTAACCTTCTCTAGTCCTCCACGCCAAGGATTCAGTATGAGCGTGAGGTCATCCTGGACATTCCAGATCAGTCCAACCACCTGCTGAATACCCCAAGTGACCTGAGTGGTCACCACAGAGAGCAAGAGAATTGCCTAGACAAGTTCTTCCTGAATTTTTCATATACGACAATATGAGATAAATAAGTTGTTTTACATCACTGAAGTTTAGAGTAGTTTGTTACAGAGCATCAGCTAACTAGAATGCTTTCTTTCATTTTTTGCCTTGGTAGCAACTCATTCACAATTAGACCTAACAAACAGGTAACACTTCTGAAGCAGTAGGAAATGTCCCCAGAAAATATTCACCATTTGTCTGCTTAGAGGTCAACTACATTCTTTTAAAGGAATCTTTTGATTACTTATGCTTGAATTAAAAGTTCATTACAAGCAGTTATGTTACTCTTATTGGATATTTTATGATCCAATTTACCCCAACTCTTGGAAGTCAACAGTGACAATTCAATATAGTGAAGAGAGTCTGGATTTTGGAATCAGATTGGCAAATATTAGTTCTGCAATTTATCCATTGCCTAATCTTGGGTTCATCAGATTCCTTAACTATGAAATGTGGCCCATTTAAACCTATTAAAGGCAACATAGTTTACTAAAAGTTCAATTCTAGTGTTAAACTGCCTGGGTTAACTTGCCTCAGTTTCTTCTCTGTAAAATGAGGATGACAACAGTAACAACCCTAACAGAACTGTCATAAGGATTAGATGAGTTAATCAGATGTGAACAAACAGAACAGTGCTTGGCAGACAGTTGGTATTCAAAAAAGATCAGCTATTTTTAGTTCTACTGTTATTATCTCACAGAACTATTTTTGAAGATTAACTGCAATTATGTCACTAAAACAATTAGTACAATTAATTCTGTCCCCTTCTTTTTGATCTTTTATCTCTTCAGTGAAAACTGCAGGCTTTAAAAAGCATACATCTAGAGCTCCAAACAAGTTTAGGAAGTACAGGAAAAGTCACATATAAACTATGGCTAAAATCAGTGTTGTTTATAAATCCCAAGCACACTGTCTTATATCAGATGCAAGATATTCTCCTGTAAGCTACCTATTACTTAAGATAAGTGATTTCATTGACTAGAAATATCCCCATGAGACTCTTAGACTTCTGGCATCATGGATTAATTCAAATTGTAAGATTCACAGTATATTAAATTGTGCTGTTGACCATGAGAGGCTGCACATATATTCCTCTTAACTGGAAGGTAAATTCTAGCCTTCTCAAGAGGACCTGATGAGTAGATATGAAAGAAGCATTAGAAAAAAAATTTTTTCCTTCATTCACTGCTGTCATTAAAACTTAGCTTTGTTGTTTAAAGCTTCCACTATTTGAACTAGTGGGCCTTTCTTAACTGTGTTAAGATGGGAGGTATTTATTATATAGATAATGGGGAAGATATAAGAAATTTATTTACATATGTACCCTCTATGAAGATAATATGTATTTCAAGTAGTACTTGCTATCTCAGTTATTGCTGTTCCTCATAGCTGAGGGAAAAGACAGTTTGTCTTTATAACAAAATTGTATAGTCTGTACAGATATCTTCCAGGTCTTGATATCAATGTTAGTATCAATAATTACATCCTTTGGAATGCAAATAAGTCAGGTGTTTCAAAGTACAGTTGACCCTGAACAACACAGACTTGAAATGTGAGGGTCCACACTTATATGTGGATTCTCTGATCTGCAGATTCTGCATTTATAACAGGGGGCTGAAGTCAAAGATTGTTACAGGGGGTGCCACCTGTAACAGTCTTTGGCTTCAACCCCGTTACATGATGGCGCGCTGTTACACATTTACACATTCACCTAAATGCATTCTTGGTTGGGTGAATCCAAAATTACAGTGGATCAACTATAAATTATATGTGGATTCTCAACTGTTGGGGGTTGGTATCCCAATCCCCTCAATGTTCAAGGGCCAACTGTACTCATAGCATCCAACTTTGGCTTGTCCTGAGCAAGAAAGTCTACTTACTGAAAAGCAAAAAGACTGGCATAACTTAAGGATAAGACTGAAAACAGGTAAAGAGATTGAAGGCAGGAAAGGCAAAACATAAATTTGGTAATTATCAAATAAATCATAATGCTTGCAAACTTCACTGTTTTCAATTAATTCATATTTAAATGACATCAAATAGAGTTGCACACAGATGACTGATTCACTGTGCTACCTAATCCAATTTCTTTCATAAATCCTATATCCCAAGTTAAGCAGAAAAGCAACATTCCATCTCAAGAACCCACTATTACTATGGGTAAAAGTGTTCTAAAACAAGGCAGAGCTGACGTAGGCAGATATTCTGGACCTTACAGATGAAGATTATCAATTACTCACAGGATGTGTCATGAACACACTAATATCCAACTTAGATAAAAGGCAACATTAAGAATAAAATGCCCAGTGAAGTGTTACTCTATAAGTGGCTAGGTCACTCATACAAACTTGTCTGTACTTGTAGAGCTCACAACAAAGTAGGAATCAAATTGGCTTATTACATCAGCTTAGACTGCTATCTGTATAAATACATTTAAATCAGAAATCTATGCACTATTGCCAAATGGGGTACAACTGCATTCTCCTCTTGCAAGGAATGCTGTTTATCGCCCTAACAGATTCCATTTCTTTCACATCTGGTATAAATAAGCTAATGTGACCACTAGGCACGAATGAGCATTCACAAAGCAAGTGTATATTGGACCAATATAGATTTAGAAGAATTACAAACAGAGCAGAAAGTGGGATATCGATTTAAGAGGAATTTGAAATCCCAGATGTTTCATTATGTTTTAAAACATTCATAAAGAATAAAGATTTGGCTTTTTTACTACTCCACATGGAAGTTTACTTGAGGAGAATGAAATGAAGATTTATAGTACACGGAAGAGGAAGAGGTTTCTAATTTAGAAAACCTCTAATCTTAGAGGTTTCTAATCTACTTTGGGTTAGAATTAAACCACTTATTCATAACAGAATTTTTAATACTAGTGGAAATAAGTTCATTCTTGCCATCATTATGCAAACCAGTTCAAGTAAGATCAGAGAAATGGCCAAACTTACTTATAAAAAATGTATTTTTAAAATAATATTTTATGTGAACATGGTACCCACATATGTCTACATTACTATGCATGAGAATTAGTTTTAAGAATTATTTTGTTACATCTATAAGCACTACCCTAGACTTTAATTTACCCGAGCCTTTGAGGCAGGAATGTATCATAAATCCTATCTAAATATTTCTAGATAATGAGAAACATAAGGAGCACAAAGAGAATCATGAAAAAAGGATCTTGAAAAAGATGGCAAACTCTTTCACGAAACTGATGCATAGATGGCAATATGAACTTTCAACCTCAACCAAATTACTGTAAAAGTGAAATGGCAGGAGCGACAAATTTGGGAGAGAATTGTTTGACATCTGTTTAAGGTATTGGCAAGTTCTGAACAGATAGATAGTGTTCTGAATGGATAGATAGTATTTCAGACTTTGCAGGCCATGTGGTCTGTCACAAGTATTTAACTCTATCATTAGAATACAAAGTAGCCACGAATGACACCTAACTGAATAGGTGTGACCTTATTCCAGTAATACTTCCTTTATACAAACAGGTGGCTTCAGGATTTGATTGGGGACTACAGTTTTGCCAAGGCAGATCTAATCCACAAGTCCTAGAAATATATTTTGCTAAGAGGGAGCCTCTCAAAATTTAGGGATTTACCTGACCTAACCACTAGTCCCTTTTCTAAAGCTCAGCAACCAAAATATTTAAAATATTTTGTACTGTTTCCCACATAGCATAAGTAAAGAGCCCCATTTTCAAAGACTGAGTTCAATAAGACCCATCTGTTATTTTCTGAACAAGCAATAACACAGATAAGGACATTTGAGAAAGAGAGAAAACATATCTTTTGAACCTGAAAAAGGAAAAACTTCCAGGACTGCAACTTCTTCCTGATTAAATGCTTTCTCACTACAATTAAGAAAGACTTTTGTCTCTGTTCAATTAATGTCTTTTCCATTACTCACTGCTTTCATTTCTTATATTAGATCTCCTAGTCAAACAAAATGTAGTTTTTGCCAGTTAAGAGAAACACAGTGTCAAGTAACAGCCAAATAATTGAAAAGTTATTTCTTGACCAAAGACTACTCAACTATTGAGTATGAAGTTCACTATTTCACTCTCCCTTCTGACCATGTCCAATCAAGGCCAAGTTTCAACTATGAGGTTAGAGGGAATATGGTTATTTCTGTTGAAATACCATCTTTGGAAGACCCAGTTTTATTGATGAAGATGGACTCAGAAACATTAAAAATTCCAAAAACAAAGGAACAAGAAAACATTCCTTAATGCTATTTCCTTTCCTTTCCAATCTCTACTCTTTAGGAACTAAGTTATTTTTACATATTCAAGATTAGCTTTAACTAAGGAAATGTGTTGGGGGTAGTTTGCAACTTTAAAACTCAACTCAGTTCAGAGGTAAATATGGTTCTGAGTAAAGTGAGAACAAGTCATTAGAAAGAGCCTTTCTGCCTAAGTACAGTGCTACTGTTAGGCCAATGCTGTATTTTATACAGCTTATCAGAGTTCAGAGAGCGTACAAGATTCTGATTAGAATAAAAGATTACTGTATTCCATCTCTCTTCTTTTGCTGAGAATACTGGGTAGCTCCTTTGCTATTAAGTGCCACTCAATGAAAGAAAACAGTCCCAGTATTTGCTGTTTCACGGCATTAAAGTACTTAATGATGATTTAGCTCTCACTGCTAATGCAGTTCCCTTCACAAGGTGACATGTGCAAGTTAAGATTTGGTAATGAGTTTTTAGCATTAGCTAAAGTCCATTTAGTACATCCTTAAGAGAGGTATTCTCTGTGCACACACCAATATAGCTACTCATTAGTGCTGATAGAACACTACTAACTCCTATGCCCCTACAGTGATGTTAGCTAAGAACTAGGACAATGTCACAGTGTTGGGAATCGGATAATTATTTAGAAAGTATTATCTCTTTCTACCTAAAATGGGGAAATTACTTTTAGATAACTTTAAAAACAGCTATCCTGGCTTGAATTTTCACGAATTTCATGGCTTCAGGCTAGGTCAAATAAGAGGACAGAACCAGCAAATGTGACTGTACCAGAAGCACTCTATTTTAGTCACAATATCAACACATCAAAAAACTACTGGATGGAAATGAAGAGGGAGCGGGAACCCAACATATAGGCATAGCGCTTTAACTTCATTTAAAATTTTTGTTGCTAAACCTGGATGGAGTACTGACGAATGCTGCAAAGTTTCTCTTTACAGAAATTACTGCACTTCACCATTACAATTTGGTAATAGTTTAAAAAGCTGTTTTTCATGTAAAATATAAGAAACAAACAAAGCAATAAAAAACTTTCCAGAAGACTACTTTTCAAAAGATGGACTTGAAAAAAATTTTGGTAGGCTTAAAAGCTCCATCTAAAGCAGCATACTCTGTATTCTCAACTCCCCGCCTAATTAGTAATGCCAAAATTTGTCTACTGAAAGCCTTGATTACAAACTAAAATGCTTCCCTAGAGATTTTCTGCCTAATTCCAACTCCACTATTACTATGCCACACAGCAGTTGATCCCTAAGAAGGCTCCAGGTGACAGTTTTTATTCTCAGGCTGTCGCCCAACTAGAGGAAAATGCTCCAATCCATGTCTCCTACAGCTTCGACACTACCTTAAGGTAGGCTCTTCTCAAATGGTAGCATTATGTTCCTACTGAAAGACGTGCCTCTGTTTTCACAGAAAATAACTTTCTCTCATGATACTGTGTAACCTGTACGAATGATGTGCAATTCTCAGCTTAAGAGCTATCCTTTGTTTTCTAACTTCTTATCATCAACTTTTCTATCCACCTTTCCACATACCACAAAGCATTCTGAAGCAGGGGGCACATTATGACAGTCTCACAAATGGCTCACCAGTGTGGGCATGATCAGCCCTTCTCCTAAATCTATACAATCATCTATGCCTCAGCACCAAACAATTTCTTAAACAACTATATATATATTAATACTCTTAACATTAATGATCAATTAAGAGAAGCTAGAGATTTTTCTCTTTTCTATTTGCACTGTAACTTGTAAGCATCTACTTGCTTGCATCCTTTAATATTCCTCCTTCATTCTCTGCATGCAAGACAGGGCATCTAAAGCTCTACATATTTGGTAAGTTCTTTCTGATTCTCTGCTGGATTAAGAATCTCAGAAATACCCAGAATTACCAAAAAGGTCCCTTAAAGTTTTAAAAATCTTAGGAATGATTAAGTAACCAAACCTGATCAAAGCTGATCATTTATTGCAACATGATTGTGCATGATGTTCTCTGATAAATGCCCTGTAGTGTATTATTAAAAAGCAAAGCTCTTGGAGTCACCAGCAACTTGCTGGTGGTTGGTTTATGAATTACTAGGTTTGCAGACATGAGACAGATTTAGTGAGGTTCTTCTATAGGACTGAAAATATAAACTATTCCATATGTAGAAGGAAATGGAATTGTGGTTGAGAACCAGTGTTGAATTTCTTCAACCACAATATTGCAGAAAAAATGTTTTTAAAACTTCATAAAAAAGTTATCAAATATGGACAACTGTGGATTTAAAAATACAATCCAGGTTCATTTCACTGGAAAGCGACGTTTTGATGTACAATATTGCTGTTATGTGAAACTAGCTGAAGAGAGAGGATGAAACTTTGGTAGTCAGCCTAACACATTGATTCATCTGGACTAGAGCCATTTCCTAACACCCAAAGATATATAAGCATTGTGGTTTACAAACACCAATGAGAAAGTGGCAGTTTGGCTCTGTGCTGTTCGATATTTGCAAAACAAAAACACGTCCTTCCCTGCTCCCCTCTTCCTCAAGACAACAGGTACTCTAAAATGCACAGTACCTACTGGGAACACTTTACCAAGCATTTCACTTCCTGCTGCCTAAAGTGCTTCAGGCGATGTCACCCACCAGAACACTACTCCAAGATGGCTGCTTATGTGAAACAATCAGGCAAAGTACCAGGTGCCTTAGGTAGGGCAAAGATGAGGTCTAACCTGTCAAAACAAGAACCACTGGAGTTTTTCTTTTTCCTTGAAATGTGAAACTGCATGTCCTGGCAGGGAAGGAGCAGGAGAAATTCCTCCTCCACATCACCACATTGGTTACTTCCTTCTTTCTTGTGGCAGCTGGTTCAGATGACCAAGGCTCCTGCTGCATTTTTTTAGACCTAGGCAATTACAGCCACCAAGATGATATGAACCAGAGTACAGTATTTAAACATGATGTAGATAAATCACCATTTATCACTGTTTTGTTAAAAAATTTTTTTCTTATAAAGTTAACAAACCGAGGCTGTTGATCCCTGAATTAGAAAGTTGATTTGCTTGATTATTTTCCAAAGTGTGAGGTGGGAAGAAGGAGGGGAAGAGCCTTTAGTGCTTTTGTGTATGTTGCTGATCCTCTAGTTTGGCAACATCTTGGGAGCATCTTCCGGTCTAGTGATGTGGCATTTTGTGAATTTAAGTACCAGCCCATGGCCCTGATGCTGGCAGCTTACGGCCCAAAGGGGAAGGAGGTCTGCCCCCTCCCCCTCTGCGTTTCAATCTGGCCCAGTAGTAGACACAGAGCCCTGGGCGGTTTCCCCAGGAGCAACTGTCTCTTCCTGTGAAGGTGACTCTTCCTCAGCTTGTCCTCTAGATGTGACAGTTGTTTCAGGAGATATACTGTGAGGCCCCTCCAGGGGGATACAGCCAGGGTGGTTTTTGCGAAAGTGCTGATTCAAGATGGCCTGGAAGGGGAAACTTTTGCCACAAACATGACAGTGAAAGGGCTTGTTGCCTGTGTGCTTGCGGATATGATACTCTAGCTGATCTTTCCGGGTATACTTCTTGCCACACATGCGGCAAACAAACGGTGTAATCCCCATGTGTAAGCGCATGTGGCGGTCCAGGCTCCCCTTCTGGTTGAAAGATTTTGCACAGTAGATGCAGGTGAGACGGGGATTGTACCGGAACCACCTCTCAGATACTTCCTGCTCTCGGAGATATTCCACATAGCCACTTACTCCCATCATTGCTGACTCTTCTACCTGTGCCAGGTGAGGAAAATAAGAATGCCAATAAGAAAACATATTAAAGAAATTAAATATATCTCTACCTCTGTTAGTAGATGAAATACTTTTTTTAGTAGTAATCTAAATGTGAAATTAATTACTACCAAAAAATAAAGATATTAAGATAATTAATTTTTTTAAAAAGTGAGGACACTATTTCATTATTATAAAAAAGCAAAATAATAAAGTTACTTTCTGGCTGAATGCATATTTATTAAACCCCTGTAAGAGTAGCTGTAAAATGTTATATTTTACAGTTGTAGGTGAATTTGAGTCTACATATCATACTCTTGGGTTCTAATCTCGCAACTATAGTCTAGACAATCAGGTAGGCACTTAGGCAGTGCTGATTCAATAAAACTTTCTGTAATGATGAAAGAAATCTTTGACAATCTGTACCATCTAACACTAGCTACATGTGGCATTTGGCATTTGTAATATGACTAGTATAACTAAAGGAGTTGAATTCTTAATTTTAATTGCTTTCACTTAAAACTTAGATACCCACAGTAATGCAATTAATAGCTACTATATGTGACAGTACAGAATACATTATGGTAAGCACATTATAAAATACATTTGTGGCATTAATATCAAACAGTAAAGAGCTTTAGAAAAATGTATATTTTTAGGCAACAGAATATTTATTTATTAACAATGTTTGCTTTCTTTCCTCAGGTGTAGTCCCCACAGAATTCCCACCACCAATTCACCCATGCACCGTCACCACAGTCCCTTGTGTTCTTCCTGTCCTTGTTTTGATCCCTCTCCCACCCCCTCCACTGCAGGATGTCTCTCATTTATAACTGCTCATTTTTTTTAATTGTTATTTTTTTTTCTTTCCCTGTTCCCTTCCTTTGTTTGGTTCCCCTATATCCCTCCTATAAGTGAAACCATCGATATATATTTTTTCCTCATGACATTTCACTTAGCATAATCCCTTCTAGCTCCATCCATGTTGCTGTGAATAGCATTAATCTTTTTTGATCGCTGAATAGTATTCTACTGTGTATATATACCACATCTTCTTGATTCAGTCATCTATTTTTGGGCATTTGTCACCCAAGCATATTTAAAAACCATACCAACATATTATTCTCATTCTAAAGACAACTCAAAGTTGAACTGACCTCAGCAAACTGGCAGAAGAGCTGGAGAAAATAAACTAAGATGTGAATTTGCAAACTTGGTTATTTATTCCTATAACCTTTTCACAAATTGATACTCAGTAAGTATTTACTAAATGACTATCGTCCACCAAGTACAAGGAGAGGCACAACAGAGGAAGAAGTATAAGACTTGTTTCTGATTTTGCCCTCTGAACAAGATTAAAACTCATGAACAAAATCCAGACAAAATAGAGAAACAGAAAATACATATTGCTAATTTACATTCAAATTGCGCATACTGATGTTTAGTGTCCTTGAAATACAGAGCAGAGATACATTATAACCTAATTTTATATACTTATTATTTATAGTGGTTTTGAACTGACTTAAGCAGATTAACTTAAATAATCTGATTTATGTATTATTCCTTCACTCTTAGTTTATATAGTATCTACCAATTTTTTTCGTGATAATAAACTTACAACACTAAACACACAATTACTGCAAAAGTAACATTAGAGCTCTGCTGTTGTTAACTACCCTTTGAAGTAGCTGCAAAATAAATGCTTTCGTTTTCTTCATTTTGGTTAGTTTTAAAATTTTTTTCCTTTTCTTTTTGATTTACCTTCTTTATGAAAGTCAGGTGATATATTATTAAACCTTTTATTAAAATCTTAGAAAAGTATGTTAAATCCCCACTACCCAAACGACACATGATTGTTTATTTACCCTCATGTATTTCTCTTCTTTCTCGTACCACTTTTGGAGAAAACTCCAGATAAAATTTCATCCATGAATATCCTAGTACATACTTCTAAATAAGGATGTTTTTCTTAATGTAATCAAATCCCACCACTACACCTAAAAAAGATCCAGTAATTTCTTAATATTGATCCAGTATATCCTTAATTTTATTTTATCTAATCGGACATTAACAACCTCAGTAGGGCCTCCCTGGTGGTGCAGCAGTTAAGTGCTGAGCTGTGGAGCTGTCGGCAGCGGTGACGCGAGTTCAACGCCCGGCTGGGGAAGATCCCTACATGGCGTGGCAGACCTCTCCTACCTCGCCCACTGCTCCCCACAGCAGTGAATTTCGGTTGATCTGCCTGTTCTGCTCTCCACTCTGTCTCTGGTGAACCTCTTCCTGCCCCACGCCTCTGGGCTGTACCCCAGCTTGTATGCATAAATAAATAAATCTTAAAAAAAAACCCCAAAACCTAAGTAGTCATTGTATTTAATACATAACATAAAGATAGGTTCCTCGTACTTGAAAACTAGAGGGAGTAAGAACAATATTTAACCACTCAAAGGTTACTGTGAACATTGAATGTTAATACACTAAAGAGCTTAATGTAGCTCAATAAATGTCAGCTATGGCAAAATTACAAACTCATGATATTATTCATAATCTTGAGGGTAGAAATTCCCTTAAAAAACCTGCCCATCTCTAAGGAAAGTAATGTCAGACTAGTGTTATCCATAAGCAGAAGGTAAATGTATTTCATGGACAGTTATCTAAGATGAACTATAATCACAAACTTATACATTATGATCAATCGCACCTAAAAAATTTTTACAGTAAAGTTGCAAAAAAAGAGCCAGTGATCATAAAATGCATAGAAGGTCCTGTCAAAGGCAACATATATCTTTGATAGTTTTATTCCTTTGAACTTTAAAAAAAACCAAGGGCAAAAATGACAGGCTCCTGGGTCTCTTGCTAAGAGGTGGATCATTTCACTTCTCCCAAGTGGCAATTCCCTACTAATTTGTAAGCTCAGTGAGCACAAGGAGATTCTGCATTGCTGAGTATCCTAGAATATTAGTAGTGGTAGGTGTTCAGAAACTATTTTTTAGTGGCTTATTCCATGTAAATGAATAAATTCCACTGAAATGAATAATTTCCACATTCATAAAACTAATACCAGTCTTGATTCCTGACATGGTCTTCAAAGGTGTCCATCATCCTATCTTCAATTACTAATCAGCAACTCAAGAATTGAAGGGACCTAAAAACCTTGATTTACGATGCTCTTTGTCAAGTTTCCTGAACAATTTTGTTGGAAACTCTAGTAAGACAGTACAGATAGACTGTTTAAAAACCGTTTGCAACTATTTATCTATGTAAATCAAGGATGTCTTATCATGGATGAAAAATGAAAATGAGAAATGAATTGCAAACTGCAAGTGAAATAATAGAAAAAAAATTTCACATGAAAACAACTCCAAAAAACATCTGATTTAGTTAGTTAATTTTATTTAAAGATCTCCTTAACTGGGGATTTTACAGGCAACTAAATAATGCCTTATTTAGTACCTCTTTATTGGATACCGACTAAGTAACCTTAGAGGTAAAATGACTCAGAAGTAAACAAGTCCTATTTATTGGGCACCTGATAATAGATCTGTCAGGAAGAAAATGAGGACTCTGCTCTTAAAGAGATTTCAACATAGGGGACACAGAAGAATTAATACAAATAAGAACATGTCATTTGTAAGCGATATAGTGGCTTAAGGAGAGATCAAAGAGGACCAGGCTAGTTAGGGCAGATGGAACTAGGAGTTGGGCTTTGGGTGACCCAGACACCAGAGAAGAGCGTGTGGTTCTGACATACAGAATGTCTACCTATTTGAGACAGACAGTGACTGCTGATGAGTGGTAGGTAAAGTTGGGTTAAAAGGACTATAAACTACTTGGAAAATTAGGCAAAGTATTTTGACTTTTATGTGGTATAAAAGGAAAAAAATAGCAGAATGTTTTTGAGTAAAGGAGTAACCTCAGAGTTCTGTTCACCCTAATAATCAGGAAGTTCTAGTCTATCAAGATTCACCATAATAAACTTTCACATATATTAAGGCATATATAACTCATCTCTTATATCTTCTCCAGACAATATTAGTCTCCCCTATTTCTTTATAGCGTGTACCTTCTGCTTCAGTTAGGTAAATACTGTTGGAGAATTCCAATTTTTATCCCTATCCCATCTACACATGGATTAAATTATCCCTTTCTAATTGTTTATTTAAAAACTACATTAACGCTCTCCTGAATAAAACTTTCCTGAAGTGGATAATGACTCCAGAAACTTCCTTTTAAGCACTCCTATTCCCACATCACTGCTACTGAAATGTAAATAGTTTACATGTGATTTGTGTATTTGTTACATCCCTTAATCTACCCCCTTTTAACTGTGAGGTCTGTCTATTGCAGTTTATTTGTATAATAATCACAACCTATTTAGGAGATGGCAAGAAAATTATACTTTTCCTGTAAGCTTCTAACTTTTCTCTACCACCTCATTAAAACTAAAAAATTCCCTTTTAACAGTCATAGTTCCTTTTGTATTACTGGAAAAACAGCCTGATGATATGCAAATACAGTTTGCAACAATATCTGGTGCTGTTACTATACTATGTACATAATAAACATGTAAAATATCAGATAAAATCTAAAGATACAGCAGAATATCGCAGAAGCTAATAAAATCTACCAGTGTTTCCTTTTAAAGAGCAAAAGTATTTACAATTTACTGTGCTCTACTTGGTAAATTCGCCATCTTAAAAAAAAAAAAATCAATCTTCGATGCTCCAGAATTGTGAGGAAAAAAACAAACGGATAAAAAGATCAACCAGGGCCTCCCTGGTGGCGCAGCGGTTAAGCACTGTGCTGTGGAGCTGTCAGCAGCGGCAACACAAGTTCGACGCCTGGCTAGGGAGATTTCTACATGGCACGGCAGACCTCTCCTGCCTGGCCCACTGCTCCCCTCAACAGTGTATTTCCGGGAATCTGCCTGTTCTGCTCCCACTCTGTCTCTGGTGAGCCCTCTTGCCATCCACGCCTCTGGCCTGTACCCCAGCTTGTAAGCATAAATAAATAAATCTTAAAAAAAAAAAAAGATCAACCAACTACTCACACTTCTTGCTAAGAAGAGCTGCAAAGGTAACAGAAAAGATCATTTTATTTAATACCTTCAATAACATTTTAGTCTAACAACAGATTCAGGAAAAAAATAAATGAAAAGATAAAAGCATACAAAATAGCATAAGCAATTTGTTTGCAAATGTATAATACCATATAAATTAGTAACTATGTAGTGTTATACCCACAGGCACAAAATCAGATTTTCTCCATTCCAGGTCCTAAATTACCTGCATGTAGTTTTCAGGGGTTATTTTTATTATTCTCAGGACTACAGACTGGTTCCTATAATCAGGAAAGAGTTCCACATATTATCATCTTTTCCTAGTTCCCAATCAGCTGATATCAAAAGTGTATTTCCTGCATGCTCACAAGTAAGAATAGAAAAAAAAAGTAACAAATAGTGCATATATTTAACCAGGCCACTGTTACCTTTCCTAAATATCCTTTCTTATGCATTACAGTCTGTTCACACAGTGGCAATTTCTTCAATATAGCTCCAATATATCAATTGTAAGTCCAAACTACATACCTGGGAACTAGGTTGCTTAGGCTCATCCATTCTCCCAGGAGACTCACTTTTGGCTCTGTGCCTCTCTGTCATGGGAACAATACTGCCAGAGGGGCTGAATCTGTCGGAAGAGGAATAAAAAGGGAGACTAATAGCAAAGTAGTGTCAAAGAATTTGAAAAATGGTGATGTTTACACTTCCTACTCCATTTCTGAGGAAAGGGGAACAAACTAAACAACAGATTACCAAGAAATACTATCACAGAGTCTGTATACTATCTGATTTGAAATAAGAAAGTTTTGCATTAGTAAATTTACGAAACAAAATGACAAAGTAGATGGCCCACAGGGCGTGGCGAATTTAAGACTAAATATAACCTTCTATCCTCACATTAGTACTAAGAGACCATAAAAAAATAACTTAAAAACTTCGTCTATAATTTTGTTTCTTCTACATTACCATTAGGTTTTTAGTTGCTTCTTCCCTCAGGTCCCATGGTAACTTGTTATGTATTTTAAACTGTTGGTATAGATCATGGAGATTAAATGTTTCTGATTTAAGTTACTATTTCTGATAAAGTTCTAACATAAAAGGATGATAATTATAGTACCCAAAAATATTTTAACTATTATGGACACACTACCACCTAAACCAGAAGCAGTGACATATATTTCTGCGACAAATACATCTTTCAAGACCAAACGTGAACCAAAGTAACAGCTTCTTTATTTTCATTCTTCATACAGCCAGTTTTAATTTACTTTTCAGAGAATAAGGGCAAATACTAAGTTGGCGATATTTCTTTCTTTCACACGACTTAAAGCTAGTGCTATTTTCACCAAAAAGAAATGTTCTAACAACTGCACTGAATTAGAAAGAGAAATCTAAGACATGGGGACATAGTAACATGGGTGAAAAAGAGACTCTGAGGCCGTGGTAGCAGCAGTCAGTAATGAAAGAAATCAGGGAAGACAGGCTCAAATGACAAGTGAAAAAGGGAAAGACAAACATCCAAAAAGTCTTTCTTTGAAATTACTATGATTATACTAATTTAACAAGAATAACCACTGCTGGTACTATACATCCTTTAGCTGGTAGTGGGAGGAAAGAAAAGTAAACAATACTATATAGGAAAGTGAACCCCCCAGGCCACCTACCTGTGTGATAACATACCAAGGGAGGGCAAAGCTGCCAGGTTCCCAGCGGATGCTCAGCTCCCTGCCTGGAATCCAGAGGAAGCCCTGGCAAATACTGATCCTAGTGTGGCTGCAGATGCTATTCTGATTCATGGAAGTGTCTAACTTTACCACAGTTCTCACAACACTGTGAACACTTCAGGAATAGAAGCTTCCTGCTTTAAAAAAATAGGAATGCAAGTCTTTTGGTATACTTCCAATTTCCCCAACATTAACTTATTTTGGCTAAGAACAATCAAGAAAATGCTCTGTGTCACACAGAGGGCCTGCTTTAGCGATGGCTGCACAACAGCCATTAAAAGGGCAAACAAAAGAAATCTTACCTGTCAATCTCACTGCTGGTTGGCCGAACCACCTTGGCTCCTGAAGACCCTAAAGGATAATTTTCCTGTCCCACAGACCCATGGCCTGTGGTGTCAATCACCATGGCAGTGACCTCCTCCGCACTACTTCCATCTTCTCCAGAAGGCTGATTTTCAGGTCCAAGCCACTCCTCCAGATTTTCAGTTTTGATGTGTACTGCTCCAAGAACCCTAACTTCATCATCACTACGGGACCCTCGGTCTGCTACTCCTGTCTCCACATACCACTGTCCTGCTCGGTTGATCCGAAGAATGGGCTCCCGGCTCTCTACGTCAGAACTCTGTTCAATTATCTGAGGGCTGGTGGACTCCTCTGGAGGACTGAGCTCCCTGATATCCAGTACTGCGCTAACCTGACCCCGCCGGTTTCCCTTTGGGGCATTATGCCGTGGGCTAAGGGAGCGGTTTAGGTTGGGTGTAACCCTGTGAGACTCTGGAGGTCTCTCGGGATGCTTTGTCCTTGTTTGACTTAATTCTGCTTCAACCTCAGCCACATTAATTTTGAAGTGAATGCCCTCCAGGATCTGTGTACATTTGTCTATAATATGCTGCATCTGCAGAAAACTGGCAGCTGTCAGGTAGCTGATGATATCTGCTAGTTGCAGGCAGATTCGCCCTGTATAACAGAAAGAAAGGAGCTGTTCAAAAACAGTAGGGTTCTTGATGACTGAGATGGAGACAGTACTCATCTCATTCAAGGACATGTGATCCCGGAAATAGGGGGAACTGGCAGCCAGTACCACTTTGTGAGCTCGAAAAGCTTGTCCTTGCACATTGACCACAATATCACAGAGACGGCCCTGCATGCGCAGCTGGTTTAGATGGCTCAGGACAGAGTTGCTGAAGTCAGGGATCTCCAGTTGTATGTTCCCACCTTTCTCCATGGTCGTGCCTGAGGGTGCAGGCAGGCATTCAACCCTGCTGAAAGAGGAAATCATATTCTTGTTAATAATTATGATTTCACTTCCCTCATGCTTTCCAATTCAAATCCACTTAAAAAACATTAGGCAAATTTCAAAATCTCTAAGTAAAAATATGGAAAAGAAGTACCAGCAAGTTTTTTAGTTTAGTTTTTTCAACAAGATACAGTTACAACCGAAAAGTGATTGCAATATTTCTAAAAATTCAAGCTATGCCCAAACTTTCCTTACTAATAAGTTATGTAATATCAAAACAGAAGTTCAACAAAATAAGAGGATGGAAGAAATAGCAGGTGTGACAGTTCTTTTTAAAAAGTATTAGTCATTAGGTATACTGAACATAAAATCCAGAGACAACTTTTTTTTGGAAAGAAATAAGCTTTTTGAGTCAATGCAATTATACTGGCATGGACTGTTTAGTTATACCACTTCTCAATATTTCATTAAAAACCGCATCATTTATGTTGATTATTTAATAAAGTGACTAATAAATGACCCACATGAACATAAACTGTTATTTCTAAGTTTAAGAGTCAGAGCCCTCACAAAAAGACTTTGGTTTAACAGTTTAAGACTGAGGCAAACTCTAGGTTAGGAAAAATGTGACAGCTGTGTCAGGACTCAATCAAGATGCAGAGAATTTGATGAAGTCCATTCTCAGAATTAGGAAAAGCTATAAACTTGCCTCTATTTAAAATCAAAGTTGGGTATTTCAGTGTGGTGAGGATATTTTGACTCTGAAATTTAGTTCCCTAAACTTGGCAAAAACAAAAAAAATAGAGCATTTACCAAGTATGGCCAACATTTTTACATTTTTCTTCAATAGCTGAAACACTAAGTCTATAATTACATCCAACAGTCTTCAATGGTGCACAAAAGTTTGTACAAATATCAACAGGAAGACAATGACTTGAACCCAATGTGCTTCCATATATCTGTAGATAATATAAAGAATTTCAGAATAACCTAAAAACTGAAATTTCAAGCTCATAATATACAACACACTTATCAGTAAATAGGGAAGTGTATACACTGCTTTCAAATACCAACTTTAGCCAATCTGACCTTTTTCCAAAGCGTTTTTGTTTGATTTGAAACTTTTAATCCAATAAGAGCCTCTGTCGATGCCATCATGAATTCAGATGTTTATTTTGGAGCCTACACCAGCGCCTTTTTTTGTTTGCTTTTTCCGGCAATTCCCCAGTGAGAAGGAAGCCCCTGGAGTAAAGTCTTTCTTTACCGTCGGCACTGGAGGGGTGAGAGCTGTAAGAGGGAGAATCGGGAACCGCATGGGGTTGGCCACTTCGGCACTTGAGTGGCTCTCGCCGGCGTTAGGAAGCATGGGGAGCGGGGTACTGGATAAGCGGCGCACAGCCATCTAGGTGCAGGAGAGGGGAGGGGAGCAAGGCGAGCGGCCGAGGATCGAGCAATCAGGTGAGGGTGAAGGACCGGGAAGGGGGCGGCGCCCCGGGACCTGGTCCAGGCGGCAGGCGTAGGCGGGCGGAGAGCTGCCCAGAGGTGGGTGTGTGTATCTGGGTGTGTCCGGGCTGCGTGGGGGAGGGGGCCGCCCATCCCGGGGTCCAGAAGGAGGGGCCCGACAAGGGGGCGGGCCCGGCAGCTCAGCCCGGCCCTGGGCCAAGGGGGTGGAAGGTCTCCCACTGCCTCGGGGGAGTGGGGGGGAAGGGTGCAGGGCAGTGGCTGAGAACCCCAGGAGCAGGCTGCGGCGCAGACCCGGCAAAGCGGCACCGGTGCAGGGCAGCCGGACGGGCGTGCGGGGCCCGAGTCCAGTCAAGGAGCAGCACCTACCTCCGGGGGTGGAAATGGGCCGGAATGGGCCGGAACACCGTCCCGGAAGTGAAACCCCCCACCCCCTCCCCCGGAGCGGGCGACGTGCCGGAAGGAAATCACTCACCCTTACACCGCCCCCCTCCCTCTCCCCCAGCGCTTTCCGTCCCTCGCGCCCCCTCCCCTCGCTTCTCTTCCTCATCTGCCGGCAGGAAGGCGGAGCCAAGCGTCAGGCGTGCACTCATGTCCCCGCCCACAATGCCTAAGGGGGCGGGGACTAAGGAAGGCGGGCTTGGCAAAGGAGACTGAAGGCGGAGAAGGGGAGGAGTCGCAGCGTACGGTAACTGGAGCGTGCGTCATGACGTCACGAAAAGACTCCTTATATACTGGCATCTGGGCGCCATTTCGGTCTTTCGAGACTAGGAGTTGTCCTTGCTTGTGTTTGTGAGTTTCTTATGGTTGCTAAAAATGGTCATTTTGGGTCCGGTCCTCCATCTTTTGGCAGTTAAAGTCTCCTTAAATTGGCAGGGGTTTCTAAGCCAGTTGCAAGCATTTGCATGGTTCGTGAGTTAAGGTGGTGGAGGATTGCGGGTAGAGTGTGGACTCGACCTAGATTGGGCCGAATTGCGGAAAAAAAGCTCAGCTGGCGTGCCCTGCTTCTGATGAAGTCTGCGTTGGTAGGGACATCTGAGATTGTTGATGAATGCCAACCGTTCTGATGGCGGTGCACGCCGAGTCACCCTTCTGGGCCTTTGGTTAGTAGGAGCTCTAGCTTTCGGCGATAGGTTAGGAAAAAGGGGTAGCCCACGTGCTTCTGTAGTTTACGGTGCACCACTTTTTTTAACGGATAAAAAAATGAATAGCTTTACTGTAAAACGACAGCATGTCTGAACATAGTTTAGAGCAAAATGATTGAAAAGCTTCCAAATTTTCCCCTTAGAGTCGCTAGACAAGAACGCTGTGTGGCTTCTGATGGCTTCTGGTGGACAGGTAAGACCATCAGTGACATGTTAATGAAATATGTTTTGAGGTGTTAAAGCCTGTGATGGTTTAAGAGTAGTGGGCAGAAGGGATTTCTGAAAATTTTTTATTCTGAGGCTTGAAGATTGAAAGACTCCAGCGTGTCCCTTGGCAGCACAGCCTGCTTCACTGGGTATTTTTTGTCTTTTAGTTCTGTGGCAGCGGGATGAAAACAGCTTCCTGGGTAAGTTACTGAATTTCTTTCACAAAGCAAAGTTGGCTTGAAACTCCACCCCAATCCCCAATGTGCTACAATGATGACATTTATTTGCTACTCTTGACTGGGAGGATGACGAGAATTATTACCACCATATCCTAACTGAGGCACAGATAATAGTGATACGGAGAAAGTGAAGATTGCACTTGGGTTTACATAAAGCTATTTCTTTGCAGGTCACAAAGCACAAGCTTCACATAGCCATAGACAAACAGGTGAGTAACTTTGGTCTGTATTTACTCAGTAGCTTGCAGTTATTTAGGGATGCTTCCTTTCGTTGGGGTTTTTCCTCTTTTGAACAGCTGTTTGAAATTTTTAATGAGGGAAACAGATACTATGATGGTTGCATAGTTCAGCAGATTGAATTATGAAGATGTACCATTTGTCTGATGTATCTGAAACTAATAAAAGCTGCTCTTTGGTGCTAATAACAAACCTAGTACTAATCTGTCTGTTCTTGTTACAGGCACTAAAAAGAATTCTGTGGAGAGTGAAGTGGTAAGTAAAATCGTAATTCATATAAGCGTGGTAACTGGCAAACGGGACCCTGACAAATTCATTTTAGGGTTGCCTTCTTAATGGACAGGAAGCAGTTTCACCATGAAGTCCTTGAGTGGTGTGCTGCATGCATTGAATATATGCCAGGTCCTTGTTTCTGTTACTACTAGGGTGCTGTTACAGTTGGTAAAAGCAGCCTATGTGATGATAAGCAAATACTGACTTACCATGAGGGTCTTAATTAGCTCTATCTGATGCTGGCTTTTTTATTTTTAAGATCTGGGCTAGGAAGTTTACCTCAGGCCATTACAAAACTACTCTTCCATCTCTTAGGTGGACTTGAGTCATGGCATGTGTGGACCAACTTTTTTTTGTAAGTATTAACGTTGAAAACATTTTTGGTAGACTTGGGACTTAACTGAGAATGCTGAAGTAGAACACTTAATTTTTAAGCTAATCATGTGCTAGCCTTCCTGTGTTTGGTTAATGAATGCTGTTTTGCTGAGCATGAGCTTGAACAGGGTTTTTGTAATGATGCTGAGCAAATGTCTGACCTGAATTGAGCATGTAGACAAATTTAACACTGAAGAGAACCCTGAGACAAGTAATTCTTAGAGAATTTTGATATTTGGCATTTTATTGATATATTTTACTTCCTTTCTAGCTGTGGGTCTTGTGAGGATGGCTTACTTGGTAAGACATGAAAATTTGGAACTTCTAGTACCCATAGAATGTATTGATTTTAGTAATTGTGTTTTGGGTTGCTAAGTCAGTGACAGTTAAGCACAACCAATCCTTAGTATTCTATTAGGAAGTTTAAAAGTTTTTTTTTTTTTAGGTGCTGATTTTGGACATCTGTCATAAAAAGGTATGTTCCTTACTGGTGTCACGTATTTATTAAAGCAAGATGCTGTTAGTGATGATTTTTGAAATTAACAGATGGGAATCTCTCTGAAAAAGAATGAAGATTTATCAAAACTGAAACAGTATCTTGGAAATTTTGCAAGTCTGCCCATTACTACCTATTATTAAGTATAGCTAATTTTCTGCAGATGTGAAGGACCGGGATTGCTGCAAGACATGGGACACTGAAGCGAAACTGAAAGGTATAGTATTTTCAAGCTCCATTTGGTTTTTTTAGCATGAAGCCGATACAATGATGATTACATAGTTCAGCAGACTAACAGTGATGAGCACTTTTAAGTCTTTCGCTCCTATCTGATGTATCTGGCTTCAACTAACTTACACCATGAAAATGGGCAATCAGTCCATTTTATTCTCCCACAGCATGTTGAGGGTTTGACTTAGATGTTCTGTGCTGTTATGATTTCATTGGAGAAATGCAGATTAATTTTTGTTGTGAGGGAGCTTTTAATGGCATGTTAATAGGTACACCAGAAAGAGTTAGCTCTAAACTAAACAGTCATGGTTTTTAAAGAGTTTTATTCACAACAAAATTAAGCAGAAAGCAATACTCCCTATCTTAACACAGCCCCACATGAAACATCAGTGTACCAGAGTGGGACTTCAGTGAACTCGCTGAAACCTGTGTTGATGATTTAATCTCAATTTTTGTTTATGTGAGCATTCGCTTTGTATTGTGGATTTGGACAAAGTATAAAGTCAGGCCTACCTTTAGAGAACTGTGCAGGATGTTTCACTGCCCTACGAGTTTATCACAAAATAAAAATAAAAATCACAATAATGGAGAGGGTTGAATAATGCAAATTTTACATGAATGGCTTCTTTATCTTAAACAGGCAGACCTTGTTTCCCTGGAGATCGCACGGTAAGTTAGTCTTTGGTATATGTGCCAGTTTAGAATGTAACCAGTGATGTGATGATTCTGCCAAATGAAAAAAGAATGATATCACTCCAAACCGTTCCATTTTTATTCTGAGGTTACTTTGCTAACTTTTTGAGTGTGTGTGTGTTTTTTACCATGACTAAAATATAATCTCTATTTGTAGGGTATTTAAGATGGCAGTAATCATGGAGCTTGTTGAAAAGGTAAGGCTTGAAAATATCAGCACTGAAAATTACTGCAGAATACATGATGATCGCACCCAAACTTGAACTCTCTCACTGATAATATGATGACCATAAAAGATCTGATATTCTGTGTATTCAAAATTAACCTTACTGAAATAATGGAAATGTGGTTAAAACATGACTTCTTTGTTGCAGAGAGCTGCCTGGATGGATGCTCATGGGATAGAAGAGTAAATGGATTTGATATTTTTAATAAAACTTTTTACAAAAATCTTATTGTACGTGCTTTAATACAGTGGGGTGAAGGAAGGAAAATAGGACCTCTTTGCAATTAGAAGCACTATGGCATTTAATTAGTGACAACAGTCTCGTGTATTTTACGGGATTCTTTGGTCATCAGAGTTTATGAACTTGTGGTTTTTAGAACTGGGATAATTAACAAAATTAAATACAAAAATCAATGTCAGGTGAAAGTAGGGAAAATTCATTTGGAAAAAGCACTATAGTGAGGCATTTGTGTCAACTAGTGATTTTGGTGGTAAACGCCAAATTCAGAGTTGATGGATGCAAGTAGCTAGTTCATAGAGAAATGACATCCCACAAAAGATGTATTTTAAAAGGGAAAGAGCTTAGGATAAAATGTTGCTCAATAGTTAAGGCTATTACAATGTCCTTGTGTTTTGGAAATGTCTTTTTTTTTTTTTTTTAATAATTTTTTTTTAAATATTTATTTTTACATACAAGCTGGGGTACAGGCCAGAGGCGTGGGGCGGCGAGAGGGTTCACCAGAGACAGAGTGGGGAGCAGAACAGGCAGATCAGAAATACACTGCTGAGAGGAGCAGTGGGCGAGGCAGGAGAGGTCTGCCGCACCATGTGGGATCCTCCCTGGCTGGGCGTCGAACTTGCATCGCGCGCGTGCTGCTGACAGCTCCACAGCGCAGCGCTTAACCGCTGCGCCACCAGGAAGGCCCTGTTTTGGAAATGTCTTAAGAGCAGTGATGAAGTATGCATTTGGACTGAGTTAATAACTGATACAGCCAGTAGATTGTCATTTACAGAGAGATTACTAAATTACCAATCACTTAGCTTTCCTGACATTTTAAAAGCCTAACTTGCAAGAAAGGTAAAAAATAGCCCCTATAAGTAAGTTCTTGGTCACCTAACAGTTTCTAGTCAGACCCTATTAAGAACCACCCCCTGCTCTCTCTTTATTCATGCCACTGATACTTGGTACTTTTTCCCCTCAAGGATGTAAAGTGAAGTAGGTTTAGTCTGTTAACATTTTTCAAGCCTGCTCTTTAATATAAGGCAGTATCTGGCATGAATGAACCTATAGGTAATGTTTGATGTAATTTATGTGCCCAGAGGAATGCAGCACAGTATATCCTGTCAAAAATGAGCTGGTGACTAGGGGAGTATGTGCCTGGTTGAAATCAGTTTACAAAAGTGATGACTAAAAGAATTTGAAGAGACTGTGCTAGGAGCATTAAACTTGCATGAATACATTTTGAAATACTTAATGTAAGCCAAGCTAGTTTTATGGTAGTAAAGGAAGCTCTAAAGATAACTGAGGTCACGTATAAGTTGTAAACTGACTGTGCAATAGACTAAGTGAAGGATAAACATCTAGAAAGGCCCCAAGGCTGAACTTGAGAGTGGGGAAAGTTGGCTTGATGTTAACGTAGAACCTTGGATCATTTGTCTAATTTCCTGTATTCAGGCTTCAGGGGCATCAAGTGCTGGGCAGTGGGTGGTGGTGGTGTGTTTGGTACTGTCAATGCTGTTTTGGTCACTGATTCCCCAGATTTGTACTCAGTATCCACATAATTTGTCCCTGGAAAATTTAGCTTTGAAGTCCCATGTAAATTCTTGCGGAGGGGAATGGAAATAACCCATGAAGTTGTCTTTAACACAGCCAGCAAATGGCAGTTCTAATACGTGCTGTTTCACTGTCTTGTTGAGCATATTGAAGGATTAACACGCCATGATATCAAAGCTGGAATCTAACCCAAAAGCTACATGTTTAGTCCTTCAAATGTTACAGCTTTTAGAATGAACTGACTTCAAATTTATAAAAAACTTAACAGTGCTCTTGGAAATACCTGGGCTTGGAAGTAGACATTCTTTCCTCTTAACTGCAGTTGTAAAATGCAGTATTATACAGATAAAAGGGCAACTCTTGTTGAAGTGACCTATTTTTCCTGTCATCTTTAAATGAAAGGTGAATGTTAGGGGATTGATCTACCATCGGTAATAAGCTGCCAGCATATGTTGGGGCTATTTAGGAGGCTTTGCCTATTGATTAGGTGGGACTCAGGGCCTCTTGTGCATGACTTCCTCTTAATGTACCACAGGGCAATGATAGTCTCCCCTCCCTGGCTACCATAGCTTCCAGAACAGGAATCACAATTCACTCACCTTTGTAGCCTATGCAGTTCCTAGGAAACCCAGAGGTTGGCAAATACTAGTCAGTTCATTTAGTAATTCATCCAAAAGATGAGCACCTAGTGTGTACCAAGTAGTGTTTCAGATACTGGGTACAGATAAATGCAGAGAACAACAGAAAAGTAAAATACCTGTCCTTGTGGAGCTTACATTCTAGTGGAAGAAACAAAACAGTATTAGATACTAAAGTGCTATAGAAAATTAAAGCAGAGAAGGGGTGGGGACAGAGGATATAGAAAAAGCAAGGATGTCTGGTATGGGTGGAACAGGGTGATAGTGAGCAGCAAGTGGCAGGTATGGAGGATTTTGGAGGCCATGGAATCTGCTTTTCTGAGATGAGAAACCACTGGAGGGTTTTTAGCAGAGGCATGACATAATCAACATCACTGATAAGCTACTGTGGGGGAAGCATGCAGGCAAGATTGTTAGGAAGATTTTGTTGTACTAGAGGTAGAAGGTGGTCCCCTGAACCAGGTTGCCTGGATGGAGATGAGGAAAAAGTATCAGATGCTGGATATATTTTGAAGGTAGAATTGACCAACATGACAGATTTCTCAAGCTTCACTTTCTTGAACTGACCATCTCGATCTGACCATTCCAAGGTGACTAGAATAATGTTTTGGGAAAGGAATGTTATGTGCTGCTGATGTGGCACTTCTGTATGCTGGGGCTTGTATTAGATATTTTCATACACGACATCTTAATTTGGCCCTTACAACCCCTGAGAAAAGGACTGGAGATACTTTAAGGTGGAAGAATTTTTTTTTTTTTTTTTTTTTTTTTTTTACTGTTTCCAGGCTTGTGTAATTTTATGCTAATTCACTACAGCCTTACTCATTTTCAGGGTGAAGGCACTGGGTAGCACGGTGGGAAAGACAAATACCCTTTATACACAAATGGTAAAATAATGTTCCTACAGTTGGCTGTGAACAATGTAAAAGTTATAAAAGACACCCAAAGCCTGGAGACTTATTTTCTGTACAAAGAGGAATGTGACCAGTGTGATAGTTTTGATTCTTCGGGGGGTGATTCTGGGAAAAGGCACAGCAGCGGTATGGATAGATTGTTTTATCAATCAAAGCTCAGAACGTGAAACAATCCCATTAGACTCACCTGATCCATCTCTTCCCAACAGGAAAAATTGTTTTTTAAGGCAAAGTTCTCTTTAAATAATTACTATGATTAGTTGGCAATTGCTTACATTGTTTTTAAAACTTGCAATAAAAACTAAATCCCCTGGAAAGTTGAGGTGGTTGGATTTGAAATAAACTGGCTTCCAGTTTATAATTGGTGAGTGTACTCTAAAATTCTGGTTGTATTTTCAACTTTATCACTAATTAGTTCCTTAATTTTTGAGAAAATATTTAAAATTTCACCACCCTCCAGTGATGATACAGTGACACTGCTGTGGGTTTTAGAAAAAGGTTTTTTTTTTCTTCTTTTCCCTCTGACAGCTGGTCCAAAAAAGCTGATGATGTTCGAAGTGACAGGGTGTCAGATGCCAACATAGACTGACATTTGGGACCTGGAGCCTTTGGTATTTGTAGGTAGAAAATCTCCAGGCTAGGGCCTCCCCGGTGGCGCAGCGGTTGAGCACTGCGCTGTGGAGCTGTCGGCAGCGGCAACGCAAGTTTGACGCCCAGCCGGGGAGAATCCCACATGGTGGGGCAGACCTCTCCTGCCTGCCTCGCCCGCTGCTCCCCTCAGCAGTGTACTTCTGATCTGCCTGTTCTGCTCCCCACTCTGTCTCTGGTGAACCCTCTCGCCGCCCCATGCCTCTGGCCTGTACCCCAGCTTGTATGTAAAAAAAAGAAAAAGAAAATCTCCAGGCTTTGGGTGTCCCAGTATAGAAATACAGTATTTTGGTCAGCACCAGGCTCTTCTCAGTAAATAGTAAATTAATTTGTTTATGTATTAGGTAACATCTATGTGGGACAGGTGTTGAAAATCGTATTTTCCTACCCTATTTAATAAATGGTATCTCTGGAAATTCTCTTCACTGACAAAGGCAGGCAGTGTTGGACATCTTTTCTCCCATAAGGACACTGCCAGCAAGGATTTTCTAGTTCTAAAATATACCCAGAAATGGAGAGAGACTGGATAAAAAGAGAGATGAAGGACAACTTTAGGGGAAAGCACCTAAAAGAGCTCCAGCTTTTTGCAGTACTTAAAGACATACACACAATTTTTTACAGTCTTTTGGCATGATAGATTACTACTGGAAGGAAAGCTGATTTTATTTTCAAACAAAAAGATATAGTATTGCATTGCTTAAAGCACTGATAAGCATAGGCAGGGATATGGAACTTATACTTAAGTGTTCATAAATTATCAATCAGAATGTCAAGGCAAAAGTAGATGATCAAGTAGAAAAAAATCAAATTCAAGGCCTTGTTCCCATTTCATAATTAGAAGCTTTTATTTATGTCCTTAGAAATTAAAAGAAAATCATAATGAGCTGTTATTTTTTTATACATCTGAGGTTAGTCTAAGGTCATTTAATATTTTCAATTACTTCTGAGGGAATGTGTTAATCAGAGA
This sequence comes from Scalopus aquaticus, assembly GCA_004024925.1. Lineage (NCBI taxonomy): Eukaryota > Metazoa > Chordata > Mammalia > Eulipotyphla > Talpidae > Scalopus > Scalopus aquaticus. The sequence goes on from PVIJ01003687.1 coordinate 111,737, forward strand.
TTTTTTTTAATAGCCATATAAATACTGGAAATATAAATTCATGAATAGCCATATAAATTCATGAAATTACTGTTTTACAACAAATCAGTCTTGTTTAATCAAACTATAAAATGCATGTAGATGGACTATTATCAGTTAACAGATATTATCTTATATTTGTGTAATGCTTTAGTTTGTCAAAGCATTTTCACTCATTTTCTATATATATTCTATGATTCTGGCCAGAGCCTTATGAAGTAGCCAGGGCAAGTACTGTTTGTATGTCATATAAGCAGCAAAGGAGGTGGAAAGAAGTTGATGTAACTAGTTCAAGGTGAAACATTTTGTGATACTCCAGTGATTTTTGCATTGTATCATCTTCTCATTGCCTTATGTTCATAGTTGAAATGTCACTACATAGTTTAATTGATAGGATTCTCCTGGTTTGTGAACTGACCTCTCTTATCAACCAACTGTCTATAGGGACAAGCATTTCCCCACATTTCACACATGATTTGATTACTCGGTCCTAAGTGAACAATCTACTCTCTGGGTATGAAAAACTTGATTAGAAAATACTAAGCCATCATATTACTCCAACAAAGAGCCATCTTGCATATCTATCCAAGTAAAAAGTAACTTCAAATTTCAAAACAAAAAAATTCTAATAATGCATGTCATCAACTCAAAATTTTTTCTTCATTGTAATGAAGAGTGTTGCCTGGGTTCCTTCCACCTAAAGATTTGATTGTCAGATCTGTGGCAGACTTCCTGCGGATCTGATTTTAGCCTTAGGAGGCAAAGAGGACAAAACTCAAAAGTTCAGTTTTCTGGATGGTATGAATGGTTCAACTAGCTCTTCTCCGCTTCTGTGTCTGTTGGCCAGGAGACCTGGATATGATAGGGCTTCAGTTCCTCTGGAGAGACAGAATCTGGGGCATTGCTCATGAGGTCATACCCCCGGAAGGATTTTGGGAAGGCTATGACATCTCTGATACTTGGCGCTCCAGTGACAAGGCATATCAGTCTGTCTAGCCCTGTGAGTAAAATACAAAAAGTGTACAGGTGAGAATATAAGGTTGGGAGTGACTGAGTTAAGTTCTAGAAAACTTTGAAAGAATCTTTAATAAATTGTGGCCAAGCATAATTCCTTGCCTTTATAGTAAACTATTATTGTTGAGAGGTTCTTTTCTATCTTATTCTGGAAAAATACTCAGGACTAATGTACACATGCTACTGGGATTAACAGTCACAACAATTAATATGTTTTAGTAAGTTTTTAACAAGGGCTTACTAAAAGTCCTAGGGTAAAGTGAACAAAACTAGGTGCTATACAGGAGATTTCAAAAACATTGAAGTTCCCGTGGCGGAGGGTGGACAGTCCAGGTGAGCTTCCCAGAATTTCTCTCTTCCATGCTTGATAAACAAGGTGAACGACTACGGCCACCTGCAGGGTCCAAACATTTCCACTTCCTCAAGCCGTGCTTTCCAGGTTCCTTTAAATGTGACCCACCAAGGATTTGAACAATATTGACTTAAGACTCTACAGTTTTATTTTTTTTAAAAAGTCTTTCAAATGCAAACTATCAGTTAAATTTTCCCTTTATAACTGCTAAAATATATTAAAATATCACTAAAATAGTGGGCTGTTGGGAAAGTCATGACATATTTTTTCTTTGAAAAATACAGAAAAATGAGTCATGACTTTTCTGACAACCCAATAAAATCACATTCTTGTAGAATTCTTGGGCTTGCCCCATACCCTCTTAACTTGTCTGCCTATTCCATGTGGGCTAGCTGAGAACTCCAAGGAAACATAGTGTTAGGGAAGGACAGACTGTTTACCTAAAGCAATTCCTCCATGAGGGGGCGCCCCACAGTCTAAAGCCTGGAGCAGGTGGGAGAGCAGTTTCACATCTTCCTGAAATGAAAAAGATAATTCAACTTAAATATACGCTGAAGATTCACTAAGGACCACACAATAAATTTAGGTGCTAAAGGGAAAATATAGTTGGGTTAAAAAAATACTTTAGGAGCTCTATAGTTTAACAAAGGAATATGAAGTTATTAAACATGAGTTATTTTCTTTTTTTCTTTTGCATAGAACTGGGGTGTAGGCCAGAAGTGCGGGGAGCTGGCGGTGGGGGAGAGGGGTCCGGCAGTGAGAGGATTCACCAAAGACAGAGTGGGGAGAAGAAAAGGCGTATTTACTGAAATACACCGCTAAGGGGAGCAGTGTGTGAGACAGGAGAGGTCTGCTGCACCATGTGGGTTAGCTCACTGGCTGGGGATCAAACTCATGCCAGAGTGATGACAGTGTTGAGACTTAACCCCTAGGCCCCCAGGGAATTCCTATACATGTCATTTAAATATGACAGTTATTAAACCATGTAGAGAAATACTTGGTGCTCAGTAAATGTAGCTGTTATTACACTTATAATGCAAACAGTTTAAGACCAATCAAGGACATGTAAATGTGAGCTCAGAAAGGTAGAATGAAAAGTAGGAAACTGTCCTGGCACAAAAGAAAGAGGACATTAGTAAGAGGGCAATAGTGTCCAATACTACTGGGAGGTAGGACAGTTTGAGGGCCAAGAACAGACTACTGGATTTGGTGACTCTGCAAATAACTATGGGGCAAAACAGAAATATTGAAAGCGTATCTGAAAATGGTTCTTGAACCAGGCTAGAGATCAGAATCACACTGGGTGCATTGAAGAAACAAATGTCAAAGCTTTTTATTTAATTGGCTGGTATGGAGCAATGGGTGTTTTTTGTTGTTTGTAATGATTTCAGCAGGACTGAGAATCACTCTTATGCAAGGAAGACCCAGAAGCAATGTATTCTTATTAACTCTTTAGAAGTTGGACAGTGAAAGGAAAGAAAAAAAATTAGCCGGGAAACCGATAATTGGAGGCTATGTCTTTGGAGAAGAAAAATAAAAGTAGTTCACAATTCCCTTAAATCAAAAGGGAGCGTTTGATGTTTATTTATTAAACCCCCTCTACCCTGCTCCCACCTTCTACCCTCTTCGCCTCTGGTAACCTCAGTTCAGTTTAACAATGATCAGTGTCCACTAGTTTATTTTTATTTTGTTTTGTCCCTTTATCCACTTGATTTCCTTATGCTATACCCATAGATGAAATCAAGTACTTGTTTTTAAATTTCTGACGAATTCTGCTTTGTATGATCCCCTGGAGTTCCATCCATTTCTTACAAATGGAAAAATTTCATCTTTCCTAGTAGTTGAATAGTATCCCATTGTGTATTACATACCGTATCCTGGTTGTCTGGGGTTTTGAGTTCTCCAACCCTACTCTCAAAGTTCTTTCACCCTACCTCACATCTGTTAGTTAATCCCACAAGATCAGATGCTCTTGGGCTATTTTTCTGAAACCTATTCTAGCTTTCCATAGAATCAACAACAGATTGTAAATTCTTTTTTCTACCTCTGTATAGACTTTTTTAACAATTTTGACCATCCCACTCTATCTCACTAAAATCTACCTACCTGAAATACAACTAAAGTAGTATCTCTTAGGCGATAGAAAATCTTTTTAAATCTTGCTAGCATTATCAACATTTTCAATCATTTCAGATGACATAATTTTTTATAGGAGTTTGGATTCAAGAGCCACCCTTTCTGGATTCAAATGCTGGCTCTGCTTACTTTTGGGTGTGTGACTTCGATTAATCTGCTTGTTTCTCATCTTTAAAATGGGCAGAATAAGGGTATTTATTTTATAAAGCAACTGTGAGGATTAGATGTGTTAAAGCAGGTACAGTTATTAAACAGTGTCAGGCTATAGAAAGCACTAATAACAGCTATTATTAATATTTACTAACAAGATAAGCAGACACTATAGCTAATGAATCCTTCCTTCATAATCAATTTTAACAAAATGGACAAATATTCTGGTAAAAAAAAAAAATAAGAAAGGTTGGAAGATGATGTTACCTTTAGTAATGTTGCCAGGATATAATGCTGTAGCTTTGCGTCATGAATTCGGATAGAACCACCTCCAATCTCATTGCCGTTTAAAACCAAGTCATAGTGTTGGCTACGGACCTAGAAGATTCATAGAGCCTTTATGTTAGAGAAAATTTCTGGTTTTCTGTTCTGTAGATTAAAAATACTGTAGCTACTTAAAAGACATTGTATTAACTACTGGTTCAAACTCAACAGTTTCTTCTGGGGCTTCAAGAACTGGGTCAGAATGTGAAATCTAAAGTCTTTTGTTTCTACATTTCCTTTTATATTTGGAAATATAGCTATGGTACCTTTTCAGGCTCAGTGTATAGGAGGTGAATGTCACTGGTGTGGGGAGCAGTAAATGGGTGGTGGGCTGACTCCAGTTGTCCAGGATTTTCATCCTTTGGAAGGAAAAGTGGGAAATCCACCACCCAAAGGAAAGAGAACAGAGTTGGGTCACGGAGCAACACTCCTTTTGCTTCTAGAAGGTCAGCACATTCCAGTCGTAATGTTCCCAACAAAGAGCACTGCAAATAGAAATGCAAATTAATTTGAGTTAACTGCTATAAAGAAGTTGGTAGCAAATGACACAAACTGGATTCTAAAGCCAGGCCATACTCTGAGAAAAGATTACCTATATAGTAGAGGAGACACTCTAAGCCTCTCAGAAGGCAAAGATGTGAGGTTGGTCTGAGTGCAACACAATTGAGAATGACTGTCAGACTTAGCCGACTGGGTAAACATTGGAGAACAGTGATTAAGAACACAGTATCGGAGCTTGACAGACCTATGTCTGTATCTCAGCCTGGCTAACTTCTCTATTTCTTTTTCCATAGTAAAAAGGGGATAAAAATATCTACTCCAAGATTGTTGTGAAGATAGAGGTAAGATATAAAAGGTGCAGTATAAATGGTAGCTATTATTATTTCCTTACTGTTCTGGAAGGGCTGTCGTAAGAATTTGATGAGTGCTTGGTAGATAGTTCATGTTCAATAGATGTCAGCTATTATTTGAGAGGCGGTTTAGCTTAAGATGTTAATTCAGGGGATTGAGTTTTAGAACCAAACCTTGGGGGATAGAAATCTGCCTCTACCACTTCCTAGCTTGTGAGAATCAAGCAAAAATTCAACCTCTGGGCCTCAGCTTTTTCTTTTTTTTTTTTTGTAAAGATTTATTTATTTATGCATACAAGAGTGGGGTGCAGGCCAGAGGTGAGGTGCACTGAGAGGACTCACCAGAGACAGAGTGGGGAGCAGAACAGGCAGATCAACTGAAATACACTGCTGAAGAGAGCAGTGGGCAAGACAGGAGAAGTCTGCTGCGCCATATGGGAATCTCCTTGGCTGGGGATCAAACTTGTGCTGCAGTGGCTGCGGATAGCTTCATAGACTGAGACTTAACCCCTTGCGCCACCAGGGAGGTCTGGGCCTCAGTTTTATTCTCTTTAAAATGTTAACAGTATCAGTACTTTTCTCAGCTGTATAAGTATGAGGACTAAATGAGTTAAAATACACAAAGTACTTAGAACAGTGCTGGGCAAATAGAACTTCATGTGTTAACTGACAAACCGTTTCCCTGAGAAAATACAAAACAGAGAAATATGCCTGGAGATATACATAGAGGTGCCACTTTGTGGCCTTCTACCTTTTTCTCCTTCATAGTTTTATAGTATTATCAATAACAAACAGATGCTTTAATATGTCTTTACCAGGCAGCTGTCAAAAGGTGGGTGGGAGGATATACTTGGCCCTGAGATGGAAAACTCAGATTAAACCTTTAGGTTTAAGCAAATTTAGAGTTTTTCTAAGTGTCTAGAACTATTAGTTTAATTGAGACATTAAATTAATTCTGAATGAACATATTTGAATAACCAGGAACTAGCTGTTCCAATTTTTCTAACAAAAATATTAAATTGGCCTTATGAAAGAGTTCTGTCAATATATACAAACTATATACTTCAGATATTCACAAAAATGTGAGCAAATGGTTTACCAAAAGACACTTAGTACAATTAGTTTTCAACAGCCCTTTGGTGGTTGTGACTTTCTACCTTACACTTAAATATGCACTCAGGGAACTTTCACTTTATCATACTGAGAGTGCTAAAATTATTTCTCCTAAGTCTGTTTTCTAGGTTTTTTCAAGGAAGCCCCAGTAGGAATTAGAATATCTTCCTGAGAAAGATCACTAGCAGTTTTAGTTCTTACCAGGGTAAAGTTGAATAACCAAATGAATTTGCAGTAGAATATTTATAAAATAAAACCTCCAAGTTCTTTTTTAAGAAATGCACTGGCAATAAAATTTGTAATTAAATAACCTTCTTTACTATTGCAGGGGAAGAGAAAGACAGTGGGTTACATTTAGCTTTGAAGATGATCTCTCAAACTTCCTTTGGAAGAAACAATGATAAGTGAATAGAGTATACAGACAAATTGGAATAATGAACCTGATGAAGTACTGATCAGCTACTATTACTATGAAGACGCCAGATTATGCTATAGTGCAAAAGGAATTGATATCATGCTTTTATAGTATGTTTTCATATTCAAGACTGACCTTGATTCTACAATTGTGCATATTTTACAATGGTCTCTAATGCTGAATCCAGTCTTCCATTTCCCCGAGGAGTGGTGATTAAGTCAATACATGGCAGCACTCACCACCTTACACCTGTTCTTGAGCAACAAAGGTTCTGCCTTGACCACGTGGGGATGGGTTATCTGCAGCCCTGTAACCATCCAGCAGTGTGATCTATCCCTCCACAGTTTCAGGAATGTATTACATGCAAAAATTTGGGACTACCAAATTTTCTTAATCTGCAAGATCTTGAAAATGAAGTTATTTTTTTCATGGTTGTATAACAAACACCAGTATCCTTCTACCTATGTGGTTTTTTGAATCAGAATGAAATTAACAGTCGGTTTCAAATATGTCCTATGTACAGAAGAGAGGCATGAAGCCAGCATCAACAGCATAGATACTTGGAGGTGATATTTCTTACTGCTTTCTTGTGTTCTCCAGCAGTTAGCAGGACCACATCTTCCTCCTGGATTTCCATTCGTCTGATTAGTTCCAATTTTTGTTCATCCTTTATGAACTTGACAACTGGAGAATTCCAATTTGTATTGGTTTTTAGGAATACAGGTAAGATTTCCTATAATAAAGAAAAAAGACTTATTCACATTTTTAGAAAATGTGGGGTTGATTTATTTTTCTCATAGTACAAAGATTTCTTGTTCCCAATAGAAGAGAGCCACTATGAGATTATCTCTAGTACTTCCCTCAGCCTTTCAAAAAGATACTAAACGAATAAAATGATGCTAAAGGAATAAAAAATTTCACAATAATGAAAAAGAAGCAAATCAAGGTTGCAAGGAGTATTAGCAGATAAAAGATTTCTGCAAATTTCAGCAAGTTGCAAGTGAATGGCATAGGAATGATTAAAGAAGCAAGAGGCAAGAAGCTCTGGCTTAGAGAATAATGGAGCAATGCATATAAAATTCTGTATTCTCCTTTTCTTACAAATCATTACAACATGAATATTTCTACCATATTACAAACGTTAGGAAACAAACATTTTAAATAAAAACTTTTAAAATTAATTTCTTTGATTATACCTAATGTTTTTCATTATTCCCATATGGTTTCATTTTATTTGTTATAAATGATAATACTATGTTAAAAACTATACTAGAAGACTACTGACTCAAAGAGCATGACTATTTTTAAAACTACTGATTCCAAAATTACCAAAACAATTCATACTTCCAGTGACAACTATAAGAATGTCCAGTCCCTGTTCCTGCTCTTCCCTTTTATCCACCATTCACTAAGGTAAGCAAACAAAATGTGCTTGTCAAAAGGTATATCTAGAATTTTAAAGTTATGGGATACTTTCATTTAAAGCTTGAGCACATGGGGCTGTATTGTTTATTTAAAAAGGCTAAACTGGAACGTTCACATTTATATTAATGGTAGATTCAACAGTCTGAGTTGAAATTTTACAGTTATACCTGAGGTAAGATTACCTTAAAAATAAAAAACACTGAAGAATGATTTGAAATAACAAAACCCTCAAAATAGATAGAATTCAAGCAATTATTAGTTAGAAATGTTAAATTTCTCTTTTAACTACTACTTTTTTTTATTGAGGTAACTTTGGTTTACAACACTGTATATGTTTTAGTTAGGAGTACAGTCACACTTTTTCAAATATATGTTGCCACACTGCCCCTACCACCAAAGCACCACCTGGAAAAAACTGAATCTCTAAACAAAAGGGAAATAAATTGCTCTAGTTAATGCCTTACCTGGTTAAAATGGTCATTTGCAGATTTTGTAATGGACTCAATGTCTTTCCTTTTCAAGTATTTCTGATGAAAGAAAACCAAAGGACACTAGTCAATATGACAGTTTCATATTGCACATTTTCATAAATATGTTTATGTTATTAAATAGGATACAAATGTATTTTGTGTCTTTCTATCACAATAGTAGGATTCAATAAAAACTTAATTTCTGCTGCCAAATGACAACTTTTTAAAAATAATGATACTCTGTAAGTTATATAATTTTATTTTGGCTAAGTGTTGTTTTAACTACTAGCTGATATTTTTAACCACATCAGCTAACAAATAGCCAAATGACAAATTTTTAAAGGTTGTTACTTTTGTCCAATTATGCAGGTCTCACTGGAAACAGCTATGGATATATTCCACAGAAAATTACATATGCAGGATAAATATTCAAAATATTTACTTTAAGATAATAAAGAAGATTCAGAATTTGAGTATTTCAGGTTTCTGAAAATTCCTTTTATCTTATTTTTTCTACATTATCTCAGTGTCTTTCTAAGTGAAACACTATGGTTTTTACCATTAACTATAATTCATAGGGTACTTAACTGTGCATAGGTGATACAGATAATGAAAACTAGTTCACAACTCTGCAGTTCTTATAATCTATTGGTGGAAGAATGGGCATACTCTAATTGTGGTAGATAATAATAGCAGGCAATATATGTCACATAGAGCTTACCTCTACACATTCATTATGTCTAGAGTATGGATACCAAATTATTTTCCACTCAACATAAGAAGTGAATGAAAATTAATGAGATTGAATTCTTATCCCCATTCTGAATACACTAATATGCTCATGCATCTGAGTACAGTCTTTCAAAATAGTAGTCTTATTCAAAATACTTTTGGAACTCGTCTTATTACAGTCAAAGCAGGTATACTAAGTACAAAAAATAAGCTTGTTTTATTAGAGCCAATGCTTGCCATCCAAGCATTCTCTTTCCTCACGCATTTCCTTTGTTGATTTTCATAGCTTCACTTCTTTCTCTTTTCCTATTAGTAATGTATTTGAGGTCAGAGTCCTTGCAAGACCAAGAACCAACATGGTTAATAAAGGTTATGCTGGAGCTGATATGGGGCTGAGAGCTTTGGACAAAAAGAGGCTGGAGACAGAATACTGAATGAAGTATGGGAGCATCATTTAAAAGAGAAAAGGCTCTTGATCTGAGTATAAACTTGTATTTATATGATATTATTGTTTTCCACTTATATATTCCACTTACATATTATATTTTTATCATTCTTAGAATTGAGCACTATTCAGAGGCCAGCAAAATTCAATTTCTAAGAAATCTGCACTGTGAACTGAGATATAAAAATGTTCCTTCTAAGTTACCAGTAATATCCTTGTAATTAATAAGTTTAGGGACACTGTTAGACTAAATACAAAAATACAGACTTTATTTAGGAGAACTGTTCTTTCTGAAGCTTCAATATGCCAGTGTTGAACATACTTACATCCCAAATAAACTCTCTAGAGAAAACACTGAGTTGTGCTTCACTTACTGTTCCATCAGGGATACCTATGGCTTTGACGCTTCCTTGGGGTTTACTAAGTGCATCTTGAAGAAACTCAATCTCTGTGTTTCTGAATACATCACTGATGTCTACAATCTGGAAAATGGATAACAAAGAAAGGTAACTATATGTGAAGTAATGTTTATCTCAAAACATTTTACAAACAACATTCTAAATAAGAGTATAGCTCTTGGTAAATTAACAGAACACATTCATAGAGTATGGGATGGACACTATGACCAAAGCTAGTGCACTAATGTATTATTCATTAGTACTAGTTAATTCATTCTGACAACAGAGTAGGAGGTGGGCACTCTTGTTATCTCCAGCTAACATATGAAGAAACTAAGACAGAGAAAGAAGTAATTTGTCCAAGCTGACACAATTATTTAGTGGCAGAGCCAGAATTTAACCTAAGTAGTTCGACTTAAGAAACAGTATTCATGTTACAAAAGTAAAAAAGAGAAATGGTTAAGTTGGTAGCTATAATTAAGCAGTTACGATTTTTTGTGTATTATATTTTTGTCATTCTAAGAATTGAGCACTATTAATAGACCAGCAAAATTCAATTTTAAGAAATCTGCACTGTGAACTGAGATACAGAAACATCACTAGCATTGCAAAGATGAAAGCCTGTTGTTCTCTAAGAGCAAATAATGAGAAGCTTGATAATGGAAACAGCTTATATAACATCTACCCTTAGTGAAATACTTACAGGTTTTAATAATTTGAGTAAACGTTTTCATGTGTTTGAGCTCTTTGTAGATCAGGGAAAAAGAACAAATAATTCCTCTTTCATATCAAATTTTATTGATTTGCCATTAGTTTACAATACTATATAACTGGGGATTATATCATGCCTTAACATGTGCACATGCTTCCTTCTCCCTCCACTATAGCTCCAGTGCCCATATCACATTATCCCCTCTAACTGCCCCCACTGCTGTGACTACCATTTTGTTTCAGAGTCTCGATTTCTTTTTGTTATGTTTTGCCAGTTTGGTTTTTTTCATTATATATATTCCACAACTGAGCCAAACCATCTGGTGTCTAAATTATTTCACTTAGCATAATCACCTCAAGATCTAGCCGTATTATACCAAAAGACACTGTTTCATCTCTTTTAATAGCTGAGTAGTAAAAAATAAATAACTCTTAACCATTTGCTTCCAAGTGACATTTTGGCTGAAGAAAAACTGAAGAGTAAAGAATAGTTATTTTTTTCCCTTCCAAGTTACCAATAATATCCTTGTAACACTGGTCAACAGTGAGTGTTACTGACTTAAATAGTTCCTAATCTGCAGTATCTTGGTGTGCTGAACATGAATATAACATGTATATTTTTCATGAACATGAATATAACATGTACATTTTTTATTAGCTCTTGTTTTGAAGATATTTCATATAATTCATTTTATATGTTTCACCGTGTAAATGTATCCAGTAGGACTGCAACAACATCCCAAATCAGCCTAGAATGATGTAATATTGCATCACATTGCATAATACAATCATGCACTCATCATCCAGATTTGATTGCATCATTTCCTGATGCACTGAAATACTATTGCCAGGCGGCTGCTGAAGTAAGCTGACGTCAGCAGTGCACTATAGAAAGCCCTGTCAAAAAGGCTGAGCATTGAAAATATTTCAGACTTTGTGCGAGACAGGTGAAGCTACTGTTCCATAGAACTGTTATTATTTTATCCCATTTAGGCACAATACAGAACAGTAATGCCTCGAACGTGCGTTAATAGTGTGTACAATTTCTGCTCTATTTGTGGGAAAGTAACATTTGCCAACCAGAAGAAAAGGATCAGGTGAAGAAGGCTTCTTCTCAGGTGAAGAAGGCTTATCATCTTTACTTCGGATGCAAGGTTGGTGACCAAGATAAGCCTTGGGTCCTGCGTGTATGCTGTGCTACATGTACAACACAGCTTTCACTGTGGTTAAATGGCAAAAGACCATCCATGCCGTTTGCAGTCCCCATGGTGTGGAGAGAGCCAAGCAACCACATAAAAGACTGTTACTTCTGCTTGGTTCCTCCTCTTTCTGGGGGAATAATGAAGCAAAAGAAGTCGAGAATATCTACCCAAACATTCCATCTGCATTGAGACCCGTTCCACATGGTGAGGGACTTCCTATTCCAGAACCTCCAGCAGAATATTCTCTTGATTCACCTGATGAGGGCAAGGGTGAGCCGACCTGTTCTTCTCCTGTTCCATCAGTACGCAGTGATCCAGATTTTCACTGTGGTGCATCATCAACCCCACACAGACTAACACAGGAAGAACTAAATGACCTGGTTCGTGATTTGGACTTATCCAAGAACAAGGCAGGATCGCTAGGATCAAGACTCCAACAATGGAATCTTCTAGAAGAAGATGTTACAATTACTTTATATTGAAAGCGCCACCAGCAGTTGGAGCCTTTCTTCAGAAGGAAAGTACTTGGTATTCAATTCCAATATTGAGGGCCTCATGAATGCCTTAGAAATCACTCATGACCCACAAGAATGGAGAGACTATTTCTAGACCCTTTGAAACTGAGTTTTAAGGCCGTGTTTTTGTACAATGGAAACCGTCTTCCACCTATTCTATTCCTGAACAGCTGTACAAGAGACAAGTGAAGAAATCTAAGAAGTAGTCTGACTTGATTTTTTACAGGTATTAACCAGAGGCCTATTACTATTGGCATGCATTTCGTGATGTGAACATCAGTTTATTGCAGATTACAAAAAAAAAAACTAGAGCCAAATCAGAATTTGACTGTCATATTTGTGTTGAGCACATACAAATTGATAGGAAATGACTAATTTTATTTCAGTAACATGAATTTTGTAAAAATTTGTTGACCAGCATAATTAGTAAGTTGTCAGTAACAAAACCTTTATTAAAAACCCTGCTTTTGGTACACAGTAGATAGAAAAAAAATGCATTGCAATGCTATCATGCTATTATTCTTTCTTGCAATATCTTGATAACAACAAAAAATATGATCTAACAGTTCCCAGCTTTAACCATAGCTTGTGCTTTGAACTAAGGTAGTTACAAATATCTGAAGAATATCCTTAAAGGAGAAAAGTGGTTGTAAATTTTGAAGTGGCTCAAAGACTGAGAAAAGTACCTTCATCCCAAAGCGAGTGTCAGGCTTATCAGTTCCATAGCTGGCCAGGGCCTCAGCAAAAGTCATAGATGGAAAAGGAACTACCACAGGATCTTTGTCACTGGGCCAAGAATACTGGAGCAAACCCTCAATTAGACTCCGGATTCCTGTCTGGTCTACAAAAGACATCTCTATGTCAATCTGAAACCAGAATAACACATGGAAACTAACTTGAACAATCACAATAGCAGTATGTATATACTCATATATTTCTCCAGTTACCATAGAACTCTGCGCACATATATACTTAATACATGGGGGGAGGTGTAGATATAGATACCATTGTATTTTGTGTCAGACACTGTGCTAATGCTTTCATACATCAACTTGTTAGTTCCCATGACTATGCCATGGCTTAAGGCTCAGAGAGGTAAAATTGCCTGTATATGTGAGTTTACTAAATACTGAATCTACATTTGACCCTGGGTCTCTCCTACTCAGAAACTTACGATTTCTGTACTTGACCACAGTGATTAATAAGCTATCATACAGAAGCCATAATAGCCTTTATGAAACTGCAGATTAAATATCAATGTACAGAATTGTTGGTTCTTTTTTTTTTTTTTTAAGATTTATTTTATTTATTTAGGCATACAAGAACTGGGATGCAGGCCAACGGTTTGGGGAGGTGAGAGGATTCCCCAGAGACAGAGTGAGGCACATAGAACAGGAGTATCTACTGAAACACTGCTGAGGAGTATCTACTGAAACACTGCGCAGGAAAAGTCTGCTGCGCCATGTGGGTCAGCTCCCTGGCTGGGGACAAAACTCAGGCCAGCTCAGGCCATAGGGCTGGCGATAGCTTGATAGTGCAGAGACTTAACCCCTGTGGCACCACAGAGGCCCAGAATTGTTGGTTCTCAATGTACAAGTGATTTAAGAACTTTACCATACCATGAACATTAAAACACTAGGAATTTCTGTTATTCCTTAGTTGATAACATACTCCTTACAAAACGAATACATGAAATAGATCAAAATTAAAGTGCCTCAATTGCAGATTTGTTTAATTAAATACCCAATGGATAAAATGTAACAAGAAATATTACAGTATGTAATAATTACTGCCCTCTTCTTGAAATACCTGGTTATAGCAAGCTTGCACCCATAAGAAACAAGTGAATATAAATGAGTACCTGAGTAAACTCAGGCTGTCTGTCTGGTCTTGAACCTTCATCCCGGTAACATCGGGCAACTTGAAAATATCTGTAATTAAAAAATAGTGTTAACTGAGTCATGATTTTAGGAAGCACACACACTCTCTCCCAAAAATTTATGGCACGGCAGGCTGTGAAACAGATTAATAATGATGCTTAAAGAACACAAGAAATTTCTAAATTCTTTATGATGCTCTAATCTAGTCAGACATACAGCTAACCCAGGAAAAGTTAACTATTCTATGTAATTGCTTTACAAATATCATAACAGTACCTTTGGGTATTCATATCTATCAGACTGGCATGCAAGGGAGTCCATACTTCTTTATACATTCTCTTTTGCTTCATTCAAATTGAAACACCTATTACTCCATGAATATACTTGAACTTCCTTGTGCTACGTCATGCCAACTCTCATCTTCATCTGCAGAAATGTCTTATGCACAAAGTTTTATATATTTCTACAATGTAATTTTAAACCTCTTAATATTTATTTTCCTATTCTTACAGAGCAAAACAATCTTTTTTTTTTAATCCCCTGCAACACGTAATAGCATAGATCTTTGCACGTGATAGTCATCCAGTAAATCTTTTTAAAATGATGACTACCCATTTTTAGGGTACTTTAAAAGTATACATTTTCTACCCTTCTTTTAAAACATCAGACAATTTTGTGTTTCCTTTTTCCTTTTTTCGCTTTCCTTTTATGACAACTACTAGCATGAAGAAAGCTTACCTGTCTAAACCTCCAACCATCAAAAGCTGCTTAAACTGTTGAGGACTCTGAGGGAGAGAATAAAACTTGCCAGGCTCCCTGGATGGTATTACAAACTCTTTTGCACCCTTTTAAAGCGAGAGAGGGAAAGGAGAGATAATTTAAAAAACAAACACAATTCAGTTCATTAATGAAATTAACAAAAGAGCAAAGTTCCCAAGTTCTTATGCCTCCAAAGCTTGTATATGTTAGACTTTAAATACTTTTGTATATAGTAGCTATTAAATACATATACAGTGAAATAAGTTCCCAATTTGACACTAGCTAAAGAATTTTGTGCATCAGATCCTAGCCAAATAATTCCTAATTCATGTCGAATAAAAGAATTCTGACTCAAAATAATGATCCATAATATTTTCTCAACTCTTAAGAAAACCTAGTCAATAAGATTGTCCTGAGGTAGTAAAATAAGTATGAATCAGGTGACTATAAAAGCAAAGTGGTCAAGCTTCACACTAATAAGACATTATTTAAGGAATATACCTACCCCTGGAGTCCTCTTAAACAATGTTGGTGTTTCTATATCCACAAACCCTATAAAGAGAGAAACATTACAACTTGATAGGAATTTATCAAATATAATGTCTACAGTACACACCAACAAATCTGAGGCTACCTTTAACAGTGAATTTTGACTTAAGTTAGTTAGCAGGCCTACTGATGCTAGTTTCAACAAATCCAAGGAAGAAGCTGAAGATTTTCAGAAAATCCTATTCTGTTCATAAAGTTGATACTTTGGTTAGGAAATAATTCTATTTGACGGAGATCTGTCTCAAATTATTCTGATTTCCTAAATGTTCTGCTAGTGTAGCAAAAAATAACACAAATATAATAGAAATACACCAGGACTAACCAAATTGTTTAAATTACATGCTATTGCTGACCAAAAAAATGATACATAAGCTTAAAGAATTAACATAACTTATGGGTAATGATAGGGCTGCCCTACCTTTAATAGTGATAGGAAATACAATCTAATAGGCACTAAGGCTCTATTTATTTATTTATTTTTTTAAAGATTTTTTTATTTATACATACAAGCTGGGGTACAGGCCAGAGGCATGGGGCGGTGAGAGGGTTCACCAGAGACAGAGTGGGAAGCAGAACAGGCAGATCAGAAATACACTGCTGAGGGGAGCAGCGGGTGAGGCAGGAGAGGTCTGCCGCACCATGTGGGATTCTCCCCAGCTGGGCGTCGAACTCGCATTGCACGCAGCCGGCAGCTCCAAGGCACAGCGTTCAAATGCTGGGCCACCAGGGAGACCCTAAAAGGCTCTATTTATGACCCATTCTGAAACAAGTTACTAAATTATACTCTAGTACAAAACACCTGGAAATTAATCTTCACTTTTTTTTTAATATTTATTTATGCATACAAGCTAGGGTACAGGCCAGAGGTGTGGGGCGGCGAGAGGGTTCAACAGAGACACAATGGGGAGCAGCACAGGCAGATTGACTGAAATACACTGCTGATGGGAGCAGCAGGCGAGGTAGGAGAGGTTTGCTATGCCATGTGGGAATCTCCCTAGCCGGGCGTCGAACTCGCATTGTTGCTGCCGACAGCTCCACAGCACAGCGCTTTACTGCTGTGCCACTAGGGAGGCCCCTAACCTTATTTCAAAAACTGCTTTATATCTTATAAGAGAATTCCAGACATCTGGCAACATCTGACCCAATGACTGTAAGGAGAGGACACAATAAAACTGCTGAATAAAACAGAAGAACATTCAGGCCTTTCCCTTACCGTGCAGATTGCAGAGATATTCCCGCATTTTCATAACCATCTGGGACCTCAGTCGCAGGTTATACTGCATTTGGAAACTACGCAAGTCTAAGTAGCGATACTGCAAGCGAAGAGCCTCTGTTTTCTAAACAAATTTAAAGATTTTTATGTTTAGTGATTTTTCTAATGCTCAGAAGATACTATACTTAAGTAGAGTTTGAATTTTTCAAAAACCTTACCTCTATCTTAGTGTCCATAAATTTGTGTATACACTGCCATCCTTAATTTCTACAACTTCTAAGGTTGTTACTAGTACAATTTTAGAGGTTTTACTATTCATTATTATTAACATTACCTTTCACTAATTAAAATTTGCCAATCTATTTGTTTATCATTTAAAAGAATAGTTGAATCTAGAAAAAAAAATTAAAGATTTGAAAGATCTATAAAAACAATACACCAGAGTGAAAAATAGCTACAACTTCATCACCTAAATAGGACTACAGGTGTTAAGTGTATAAGAATTGCAAGGGAGAGGCAGAGTCACCACAGCTATGCCAGCAGGAATGCTGTGAGGTTTGCTTATTTTGAAGGCTGTAAACCCTGAATCTCTCCTTGTACTGCCAACCTTCTCAAAAAGTCTTTTCCCAGTAATAGTTAATTTCTCTGATAGTTTATTTCTTTGATAATATAAAAAGAAGACCTATCTGAAACTTCTCTTTCTGAAAGCTTATTGGGGGAGAATACTGTACATTTCCTTCTTTTTTTCAGAGTAAGGTGAACTCTGAATTTTTACTGCTTTTTCTGACTAAAAGATTAAATATTAGGAACTTAAATGTAAGACCATGTGACTATGCAATGGATTTAAACACCCCTTGATAGCTCTGTTTACAAAGATAGACCTACAACAGTAGGTAATTGTGTGAAAGCTGAAAATTATCTGGGTATACTTATCTAGTGCACTATCACCTCCTCAAATTTTGGCAAAGAACATCCCAAATTTTAGTAATCCTATTTATATGCTTGCAAAGTCAAGCAAAAATGTTATCACCTTTAAAGGCCTGAATTTAATAGGTGCAGGATCTCTTATGTCTTTATGCCATTAAGTCATTTCCAAGTTAGACATAAATTTCCTTCCAAAATGTAAAACAATGTAACAAAAACATTTCAACAACATCCCAAGCCTTAAAGACAGAGCTATGTTTCATGGTGTCTGAAAAAACAATTTAATAGTTTAGGAGCTATAATAGCTTATTGAACTGTTGCTATTTTGAGTAGTTTGCAAAGAAATTACAGAGCTAACAGAATAATTCATTATACATCTATTAAAAAAATTCTTATTATGGGCCTCCCTGGTGGCGCAGCGCTTAAGCGCTGCGCTGTGGAGCTGTCGGCAGCGGCGACGCGAGTTCGATGCCCGGCCAGGGAGAATCCCACATGGCGCGGCAGACCTCTCCTGCCTTGCCCGCTGCTCCCCTCAGCAGTGTATCTCTGATCTGCCTGTTCTGCTCCCCACTCTGTCTCTGGTGAACCCTCTCGCCG